>BDUI01009768.1:10880-24008 GCA_002335545.1 Apodemus speciosus | reverse complement strand
ACCTAAAACACTCCACCAGAGAACTCCTACAGCTGATAAACAACTTCAGCAAAGTGTCTGGTTATAAAATAAACTCAAGCAAATCAGTAGCCTTCCTATACTCAAAGTATAAGCAGGCTGAAAAAGAAGTTAGGAAAATGACACCCTTCACAATGGTCACAAACAATATAAAGTATCTTGGTGTGATTCTAACCAAACAAATGAAAGATCTTTATAACAAAAACTCCAGGTCTCTGAAGAAGGAAATTGAAGAAGACCTCAGAAAAATGGAAAAATGTTCCATGCTCATGGATTGGCTGGATTAATATAGTATATATGGCCATCTTGCCAAAAGCAATATACAGATTCAATGCAATCACCATCAAAATCCCAACTCAGTTCCTCATAGCCTTAGAAAGAGCAATTCTCAAATTCATCTGGAATAACAACAACAACAACAACAAAAAACCCAGGATAGCTAGAACTATCCTCAACAGTGAAAGAACTTCTGGGGGAATCAGTATACCAGACCTCAAGCAGTACTACAGAGCAATTGTGTTAAAAACTGCTTGGTATTGGTACAGTGGCAGACAGGTAGATAAATGGAATAGAATTGAAGACCCAGAAATGAACCCACACACCTATGGTAACTTGATCTTTGACAAAGGAGCTGAAACCATCCAGTGGGGAAAGATAGCCTTTTCAACAAATGGTGTTGGTTCAACTGGAGTTTAGCACGCAGAAGAATGCAAATCGATCCATTCTTATCTCCTTTTACTAATCTCAATTCCAAATGGGTCAAGGACCTCCACATAAAACCACACACACTGAAACTAATAGAAAAGAAACTGGGGAAGAGTGCTAATATCCAAGATATACAAAGAACTCAAGAAGTTAGACTCCAGAGCATGAAATAACCCTATTAAAAATGGGATACTGAGCTAAACAAAGAATTTTCACCTGAAGAATTTCGAATGGCTGAGAAACACCTTAAGAAATGTTCATCATCACTAGTCATTAGGGAAATGCAAATCAAAATAACCCTGAGATTTCACCTCACACCAGTTAAAATGACTAAGATTAAAAACTCAGGAGACAGCAGGTTTTGGCGAGGATGTGCAGAAAGAGGAACACTCCTCCTCTACTGCTGGTGGGATTGCAAGTTGGTCCAACCACTCTGGAAATCAGTTTGGCTGTTCCTCAGAAAACTGGGCATTACACCTCTGGATGACCCTGCTATACCAATCCTGGGCATATACCCAGAGGATTCACAGGCATGCAATAAGAACATGTTCTGCACTATGTTAATAACAGCCTTATTTATAATAGCCAGAACCTGGAAAGAATCCAGATGTCCCTCCACAGAGGAATAGATACAGAAAATGTGGTATATTCACACAATGGAATATTACTCAGCAATTAAAAACAATGAGTTTATGAAATTCTTAGGCAAATGGTTGGAACTGGAAAATAGCATCCTAAGTGAGGTAACCCATTCACAAAAGAACACACATGGAATACAGTCACCGATAAGTGGATATTAGCCCAGAAACTCTGAATACCAAAGAAACAACTCACATATCAAATCATTCCCAAGAAGATGGAAGGAGTGGGCCCAGGTCTTGGAAAGACTTGATGCAGGCATGTGGGGGATTATTAGGGCAGAGAAGTGGGAGGGGGTTGATTGTGGAAAGGGCAGAGGGAAGAGGGCTTATGGGACTTATGGGGATGGAGGAAGTGGGAAAGGGAAAATCATTTGAAATGTAAGTAAAGAATATAGAAAAATTTAAAAAGTAAAGAAAAAAAAAAAGAAAAAAATCCCTAAAGAAATACCTGGAAATACAATCAAACAGGTAGAGGTCTTTCAGGAGGAAACAAATCCCTTGAGACTAAATGATAGGGCATCCAGAGACTGTCCCACCTGGGGCTTCATCCATATTAAGTCATCAAACCTGACACTATTGTGGGTGCCAAGAAATACTTGCTGAAAGGAGCCTGATATGGCTGTCTCCTGAGAGGCCCTCCCATAGTCTTACAAATAGAGAGGCAGATGTTCACAGCCAACCATTGGACTGAGCATAGGGTCCACAATGGAGGAGTTAGAGAAAGGATTGATGGAGCTGAAGGGGTTGGCAACCTCATAGGAAGAACAACAATATCAACCAACGAGATTCCCCAGAGCTTCCAGGGACTAAGCCATGAACTAGGAGTACACATGGCTCCAGCTGCATATGTAGCAGAGGATTGCCTTGTCAGGAGTCAATTGGAGGAGAAATCCTTGGTCCTATGAAGGCTCCATATATCCCCCAGTGTAGGAGAATTGAGGGTGGGGAAGGTGGGAGTGGGGTGAGTGGAGGAACAATCTGATAAATGCAGGGATGGGGGTTTCTGGGAGCAGTGGTGGGGGAACCAGAAAAGGGGGCAATATTTAAAATGCAAATAAAGAAAATATCCAATAAAAATACAAAACTATACAATTAAAAGATGAAGGAAATAAAACTGTGAACAATCTAAACATGGAAATAGAAGCAATAAAGACATACAAACAGGGAATCCTGGAGATGGAAACACAAGGAGAAGAATAGGACCAACAGATACAAGCATCACTAACAGAATATAGGAGTAACTGGAAGAGAGAATCTCAGGTGTAGAAGATGCAATTGAAGAAACTGATAAGTCAGTTAAAGAAAATGTTAAATCTAAAATTCTCCTGAAAGATAAGATCCTGGAAATCTGGAATACCATTAAAACTCTAACCTAAGAATAGAAGAAGGTAAAGAGTCAAATTCCAAGGACAAGAAAATATTTTCAACAAGATCACAGAAGAAAATTTCTCCTACATAAAGAAAGAGATACCTATAAACATACAGAACACAAATTAGATTGGACTAGAATAGAAAATCATTCCACAACATAATAATCAAAACATCCAATCTACAGAACAAAGAAAAATATTAAAAACTGCAAGAGGAAAAGGCTAAGTAACATACAAAGACATTAGACTAGACGAGAATAGAAAATATTCCCAGCACATAATAATCAAAACACTAAATCTATAGAAGAATGAAAGAATATTAAAAGCTGCAAGAGTAAAAGGCAAACCTATCAGAATTACACTCAACTTTTCAATTGAGACTCAAAAAGCTAGAAAGGCCTGGAGAGATATCATTCAAGATCTAAGAAAACCACAGATTCCAACCTACACTGCTATACCCAACAAAACTGTCAATTACCATAAATGGACAAAACAAGCAAAACCAAATTCAAATATCTATACAAAAATACAGCACTACAAATATACTGGAAGGAAAATTCTAACCAAAGGGGGCTATCTACACCCAAAACAAAAACAGAAAGTAATTCTATACCATCAAAAGCAAAACAAGGGAAGAACATGTGTTCACAAGCATGCATGAATGAGCACACACATACATCACATCACACACAAATACACACATACTAATACCATTAACATCAAAATGAGAGGAATTATTAATTACTGGTCACTAATATTTCTCCACATAAAATAGACTCAATTCCTTAATAAAAACACATAGTCTGACAGAATAGATTTGAAAACAGGATGCTTCAATGTGCTGCATATAAAGAACACACATATCTCAGTACTAAAGATAGACATTACCTCTGAGTAAAGGTCTGGAAAAAAGTTTTCCAAGCAAACARAACCAAGAAGCAAGTTGGAGTGGATATTCTAATAGCTAATAAAATAGATATTCAACCAGAAGTAATCAAAAGAGAGAAGCATCCTTCATACTCATCAAAGGAAAAATCTACCAAGATGATACCTCACTTTTGTACATCTATGCTTCAAACATAAGGACACCCACATCTGTAAAAGAAACATTAGTAAAGGTTAAATAATACATTAAACTTCATACATTAAGAATGGAAGGCTTCAATACCCCACTTTCATAAATAGACAGGTCATCCAGAAAAAATAATAAAAACAACCAGTGGAATAATAAAAATAAGGAATGTTATTAATCAAGTGGACTTAGAAGATATCTGCAGAACATTTCACACAAACACAAAAGAAAATACCTTCTTCTCAGCATCTCATAGAACATTCTATAAATTGGCTATATAGTTGGTCACAAAGCAAGCCTCAACAGATTCAAGACAATTGAAATAACACCTTTTATCTTATCAGACCACCCTGGATTAAAGCTGGACTTCAACAACAACAGAAACATCAGAAAGCCTACATACTCATGGAAACTGAACAAATCTCTACTCAATGATCTCTGGGCCAGTGATGAAATAAAAAAAATTGAAGACTTTCAAGAATTCGATGATAACAAACATACAGTATACCAAATTTTTTAGGACACAATATAAGCAGTTCTAAGAGTAACGTTCATAGCAGTAAGTGCCTTCATAAGTAAATTATTAAGTTCTCATATTAGTAATTTAAAAGTACATCTGAAAATGTACAAAAAAGAAGCAAACATACAAAAGAGGAGTAGAAGTCAGGAAAAAATCAAAATCAGGGACAAAACCAAGCAGTTAGAAACAAAGAGAATACAAAAAAATCAAGGAAATTAAGAGGTGGTTCTTTGAGAAAATCTACAAGATATACAAACCTTTAGCCAAAGTAACTAAAAGACAGAGAGACAGTATACAAATAACTTAAATCACAAATGAAAAGGGAGAGATAACAATGCACAATGAGGACATTCAAACAATCATCAGGTCATACTTCAAAGGCTTGTACTCCACAAAATTGGAAAATCTTAACAAAGTGGATGGTTTTCTATACAGATGCCACTTCCCAACATTAAATCAAGGTCAGGTAAGCTATTTAAACAGCTGTATAACACCTAAGAAAATAGAAGCAGTCATTAAAATTCTCCCAATCAATAAAAGCTCAGGACAAGATAGTTTTAGCACAGAATTATGCTAGACTTTCCAAGAAGAGTATAATAATACTCCTTAAACTATTCCACAAAATAGAAATGGAAGGATCATTTTTAAACCCATTCTATGAGGCCTGATTCACCCTGATACCTAATTCACACAGGCTCAACAAAGAAAGAGAATTTCAGACCAATTTCTCTTATGAACATTGATGGAAAAATATTGAATAAAATACTTGCAAAATGAATACATGAACATCAAGAACATCATCTACTGAGAGTAAATAGTTTTCTTTCCAGGGATGCAGGGATGATTCTATATATGAAAATCCATCAACATAATCCACATGATCATCTCATTTAATGCTGATTAAGCCTTTGACAAAATCCAACACCCCCTTTATATTAAAAGTCTTAGATCAAGGATACAAGGCACATACATAAACATAATAAAAGCAATATACATCAAGTCAATACCCAGCATCAAATTAAATGGAGAGAAACTTAAAACAATTCTATTAAAAACAGGGATGAGACAAGGCTGCCCACTCTGTATTCAAGACAGTACTTGAAGTTCTTGCTAGAGCAATAGGACAAAGAAGATCCAGGGGATACAAGTTGGAAAGGAAAAAAGTCACAGTATCACTGTTTGTGGATGATATGATAGTGTATATAAGTCATCCCCAAAATTTTACCAGAGAACTCTACAGCTGACAAACACCTTGAAAAAAGGGAATGGAAACAAAAATAACTCAAAGAAATATGTAACCCCTCTTTATCATTATTTTTATGTTTGTTGCTTTATCATTGCTAATTCTGCCAGCATAGAGTTAGGTCTGATACCCAGATACGGCTCCATCACTGGCTCACATTGCTTGGCATTGCTCACGTTCTGGATGCAAGAAGTTAAAAAATAACAAGTACTAACAGGACACAGGAGACATAGGGTTTGGTTCGACCAGAGGATTAGAGATAGGAGCCAGGCCAAATACTGAGAACAGGTTTGTGAAGAGCATGACTCAAAAGGAWGGCAYGCAGGGCAGAGCCAAGTGTCAGAAACCACAGGTCTTTCTTCCTCTCCTGATTATCCTTCTACAAGCACCAGTTACTCTGCAGTGCTACCAAACTGACRACTGACTCAGGGGACTCTACTCTTTTCCACAGAGCAGCTTACCACCTCCTATAAGAATGGAGGACAGGTAAGATGYTTTTGAGACATTCCTCCMAAGCTATCATCTATTTTCCTTATTCTGTGACCATATAACTATACCRCAAGGTGGAGAATCSAAAGAGCCTTGTGTTTCTGCAGCAAAAGTCATAAAAAGTCCCTCATGACTGCTTTGTAGGTTTGCATACTGGACTGCTGGAAGCCAGTGAACCAAGGAAGTCTGCTCCCTTTACAATTTTCCCCAATCTTCTCTAAATATACTGCTCAAACATGGTGCTATTGTGAGAATTCCCACACTTCCTTGACTAAGCAAGCAAGCATGTGGTGACAGGCACTGTCTCTAAAGCATAGTTTTAGTCAGTACCTCAGTCTCTTGTGTTTCCTGCAATGAAAAGTTTCCATTTTTTGTGCATTTCTGTGTCAATAGGAAACATGATCTAAAAATGAGTGACTGGGAGGATCAAAATCAATTATCATTTATCAGTAATGTACATACTTGGGGCTGGTGAGATGGCTCAGTGGTTAAGAACACTGACTGTTCTTCCAAAGGTCCCGAGTTCAAATCTCAGCAACCACATGGTGGCTCATAACCATCTGTAATGGAATTTGACGCTTTGTTATGGTGTGTTTGAAGACGGCTACACTGTACTTACATATAACAATACATAAATCTTTAAAAATAATTTACATACTTAAGGAAAGTTACATTATATGTTTAAGCCATCTCTGACCTCCCACCCCCAATAACAAGGAGTGTGGAGCCTTATTAATTGTAGTTAAGTAGAAGTAGTTTGCACCTAGAGCTGGCTGTTGCTGTGTTTGCATGGTCCCTGTGCACTGCTCTGGGCATTCAATATTGATTAATTGCTTTCTTTGATAATTCCACTTATGCACAATGTACCCTGACTACTCTATCCCAGTTCTCTCAACTAGCCCTCCCATCTCTGTCGATATCCCCCTCTCCAAGTTCCTTTTTGGGATTATGATTTTTGTTTTTATTTTGTAACATTTATTCTGTATGCCAGTTGGGTCATTTGATCTATCTATTGGCACCTGATTTGGTTACGAATGGGTACCTGATTGAAGGCCATGATTTCTGTTCTCCTTTAATACCTTCCATGTTAATTATTCATCTGTGAGAGGTAGCTCTTTGAGAATTCATCCTCCCTCCATGCTTGGTTGTTCTTGGGAATATTTTTGTGAATAATTTGGGTGGGTATACTCACCTGCTCTGTGTCTGTGACTGAAATGACTGTGTCTTGGGRAGGAGATGCCATTTTGAAGCTCCTTCCTTTCTCATATTCTTTCTGACTTTTCTTCTGCAGTGTTACCTGAACTGATTTCTAACACTAAGCAATTATTACTTTGTATGGAGTGAACTTCAAATCCAATCAGCATGCAAGTTACCTACATAACTATACCTATTGCATAAGTTTGTACATTTCACCTGCCAGGTTGTTCTCATAGATTGCAGAATTCATGGCTGAGTAAGACCATAGATACAGTCTGTATCTGAGGAGCAGTTATAATTTTTTCAGTTACAGCTACTTACATGAAAATTTCACAATTTCATTTTTATAGCTGAATAAATTCTCATTGTATATATGTTCAATGTATATTGATATTATATATATGTATGTTGTTAATGGACTTCTGGTCTCATTATCTATTCTAGCTTTTGTGAATAGAAGAGTAATTAACATGAAAATGAATGGTTATTGTTATTAGGATATGAAGTCTTTCGGATACCTGACAATTCATGGTACAGTCAGGTACTATCTTAGCATCACTGTTGCTGTGATAAAATATCAAGACTAAAGTAACTTGCAGAGGAAGGGTTTATTTGGCTTATGCATCCACACTTCAGTTCAGCATGAAAGGAAGTCAAGATAGGAACTAGGAGGTAGAAGTTCACACAGAGACCACAAGTGATGCTGCTTTCTGGCTTGCTCCTTATGGATTCCTCAACCTGCCTCCTTGTAGAACCTAGGATCACCATCTCACTGATCGCACCTCAGATAATGGATTTGCCCCTTCCCTGTCAATCACTAAGAACATTCCCTTAAGACTTATATACGGGCTGATCTTATGGAGACCTTTTCTCAACTGAGTCTCCTCTTTGACCACTCTAGTTTATGTCAAGTTGACAAAAAACTAGCCAATACAATTACTACAAGAGTTCTATCTCATTTTCTGAGGAATCACCATTCTGGTTTCTAGAGTGGTAGCACTAGGTTTCATTCTCACAAAAACCAGTAAATTAGCATTCTTCTTTCTCCATATTCTCACCAGCACTTCTTGTTCTTTGGATTCTCAATGTCACTTGCTAGGATAAGTTGAATCTCAAGGTGATTTTAATTTACATTTTCCATATGGTCACTGATGTTGAACACTTTTCAAAATGTTCCAGATATTCCTATTTATTCTTTGTAGATGTTCAAATCTATGGTTCTTTCCTTGACTGATTTGTTTCATTTTTTAATATATTTTACTCTTTGGGATCTTTATGTTTTCTAGACACAAATCTTCTGCTTTATCTATAGCTCTTTAATTGTGTTATATTTACTTTAGGCAGATATTTCATTGCACCTTCTTTCAGTTTACACAGCTGTTTTTTTCAAATCCTCTTCAAATCTCCTGAACTCCTAAACATGCTTGTAAATGTTCTTTTGAATCCTATGTCTCAGAGGGCTAATATCCAATGTATACAAAGAACTCAAGAAGTTAGACCCCAGAAAATCAAATAACCCTATCAAAAAATGGGGAAACAGAGCTAAACAAAGACTTTTCACCTGAAGGACTTCGGATGGTTGAGAAGCAACTTAAGAAATGTTCAACATCATTAATCATTAGGGAAATGCAAATCAAAACAACCCTGAGGTTTCACCTCACACCAGTCAGAATGGCTAAGATTAAAAACTCAGGARACAGCAGGTGTTGGCGAGGATGTGRAGAAAGAGGAACACTYCTCCACTGCTGRTGGGATTGCAAGCTGGTACAACCACTCTGGAAAYCAGTCTGCTGGTTCCTCAGAAAACTGGACAYGATACTTCCGGAGGACCCWGCCATACCACTCCTGGGCATATACCCAGAAGATTCCCCAGCATGCAATAAGGATACATGCTCCACAATGTTCATAGCAGCCTTATTTATAATAGCCAGAAGCTGGAAAGAACCCAGATGTCCCTCAACGGAAGAATGGATACAAAAAAATGTGGTATATATTCACAATGGAGTACTATTCAGCCATTAGAAACAATGAATTCATGAAATTTTTAGACAAATGGATGGAGCTGGAGAACATCATACTAAGTGAGGTAACCCAGTCTCAAAAGAATACCCAYGGTATGCACTCATTGATAAGTGGATATTAGCCTAGAATCTTGGAACACCAAAGACACAATCCACATACTAAATGATGTCCAATAAGAAGGAAGGAGTGGACCCTCTTTCTGGAAAGGCTCAATGCATCAGTGTAGGTGAATACCAGAACAGGGAAGTAGGAAAGGGTGGATGGGAGAACAGGGGGAGGGAAAAGGGCATATGGGACCTTTGGGCGTGGGGAACCAGGAAAATGGAAATGAAATATAAATAAAGAATATATGCAATAAAAAAGAAAACAACTTCTAGAATGTCAAAAGATTTCACTGGCATAGTGGAAAGTGAGTGAGATGCCTCTAAATGTTGTAAGCTCCAATTTCTGATTATTATTTTTTAATGGAGTTCTTGGCAGTATTATCTAATTATCTATTTACAAACTATCTCCTACTAGTTCATGAATGTAACCTGAATGCACCGTCCACTTGCAACATTTTGCCAGTTTTGTATATAAGGAGTATATTTGTATATAATTATGTTCATTTACAAGGCCTATTAAGTGTTGTTTGCCTTTGACTATGTCTGTCTAATACAACAAAGACAAATTCTGTACCAAATACAGAGATGAATAGGTTGTAACTGGAAAAAAAAAAAAAAAGAATCCTCTGTCTTTAGTTTCAACCTAATTACACTTACTAGGAATACATAATATAGAATTTATAATGTTTAGGACAGACTTATTGTTTTTATTTTCATATTGTTTGTAATTTTGTGATAGGACTCAAGCATCTGAAGTTTGGTTTTTTATTATTTCATTCATTATAAAGTTTTGGTCTCAACTGGTGTCTAGTATGATCTCACAAACTATCCAGACACCGATCTCAGTCAAACAGGCATGGTTTATTCATGCACATCCAAAGATTGTTTGATCATGGAAGCAATCCAGATTCAGAAGCTGAGACTATGACCATGAATACTTCCCTGGGCCAGTTTATAAAAGCAAATCCCATAAAAACACTCTGAGGTCAAATGCAGGTACAGGAAGCACTGCAGGATGGTTGGCTCTGACTCAAGCTATCTAGGCAAAAGAGTTATAACCGGATATTAATTACATTGGTCTTAAGTGGAGCCTGTGGTTGAGGAATTTCTAAGTGTAACAAAGGTTAGACTATAGCAGGATATGAGGTCAACTTGATCCAACAGAAAGAATTCTTAGTGTCATCAACAGTATGAAATGGCTGCCAGGCATGAAACAAAATGGGTATAGTTATGCTAGGGGAGCACACCTCAACAGTCCCCACTTTGGAGTCCCCAGGTGGGTTATGGAATACATACTTGCTTTGGGAGAATCCCAAAGGAAAAAAGGTTTAGCAGGGGTGAAGTCACTTATCAGTGACCTGTGAGTTCCTACAGGGAAGACCAGTGTGGATTATCTAGCTTGATAGCTAGTGTAGTCCCTGTAGAGTCTAAACAAGGAAAGTGGCTTCTGTTAGAATGGCTGCAACAGTTGATTTGCAGTTATATTCTTTCAGGGTATGAAACATTATCTTTTAGTATTCTTTCAGCTCTAAGATGCTTAAACAGAACTCTGTTTTTTCACTGATAGGATTTACTTTGCAAGTAAATTGTCTCATGCTTTTGATGCCCTTTAATATCAGCATTCTTTATGTGTCATTTACTTTGGACATGTCACTACATTTTGCAATGGAGGAGTGTTTACATTGCTTCACATCTTCACCAGCATGTGCTGTCAATTGAGGTTTTTATCTTATCCATACTGGTGGGTGTAAGGTGGAATCTTAGAGTTGTTTTGATTTGTATTTCTCTGGTGACGAAGGACACATTGAACATTAAGTGTTTCTAGGGCATTAGAGTTTTTTCTGTTGAGGATTTTATGTTTAGTATGTACCCCATTTTTAAATTGTGTATTTTGGTTTGTTAGTGTCTAAGTTCTTGAGTTCTTTATATATTTTGGTTATTAGTCTTTTGTTCAATGAAGGGGTAGTGAAGTGTAGGCTACTGTTTTGTCCTTTTGATACTGTCCTTTTCCTATAGAAGCTCTTGTTTCATGAGGCCCTATTTATCAACTGTTGCTCTTAGTACCTGAGCTTTCGTTGTTCTGATCAAGAAGTTGTCTTCTGTACCAATGTGTTCACAACTGTTTCCCACTTTCTCTTCTATCAGATTCACAGATTCAGTGCATCTCATTTTATGTTGAGTTCTTTGAATCATGTGGATTTGAGATTTTTCACAGGGTGATAAATACAGATCTATTTTCATTCTTCTACATGTCAACATATAGTTAGACCATCCCCATTAGTTGAAGATATTTTCTTTTTCCCATAGCATGATTTTGTCTTCCTTCTCAAAAATCAAGTGTCTGTAGGTGTATGAGTTTTTTCTTGGTCTTTGATTCAATTCCATTGATCAACCTGTCTGTGTCTGTACCAATGCCACTTGGTTTTTACATTATTGCTCTGTAATACAGCTTGAGGTCAGGGATGGTTATTTCTTCTGAAGTTCTTTTATTATTCTGGATTGTTTTTAAACTATTCTTGTTTTTTCACTTTTACATATGAAATTGAGAATTGTTCTCTTAAGGTCTGTAAAGAATTGTGTTGAAATTTTGATAGAAATTTCACTGAATCTAGAGATGGCTTTTAGTAAGATGGCCATTTTTACTATGTTAATCATACCTATCAATGAGCATGGGAGATCTTTCCATCGTCTGATATATTCTTCAACTTCTTTCTTCAGGTSCTTGAAGTTCTTGTCATACAGATCTTTCACTTGCTTGGTGAAAAAAAGATACTTTATATTCTTTGTGGCTACTGTAAAAGATGTTGTTTTCCTAATTTCTTTCTCAGTATGTTTATCATTTGTATAAATGAGGGCTAGTATAGAGTGTTTCATTTTTAAATTCATGCCCATTTGGAATGCCTCCATTATTGTAATGCCCCTATATTTGTATAGATTGAGGAAAATCCTTATCACTATAAAATCATGTAATTAGTTGTTTGTGCTTTAGTCTGCATCTCAGACCCAGAAAATATCAAACTTGATTGTTGGTTTAATGTTTTCTATTTCCTTCCTTCCTTCTTTCCTTCCTTCCTTCCTTCCTTCCTTCCTTCCTTTCTCTTTTCCTTATTCATTTTCTCCTTTTTCTCTTTTAGCCCAAACTTTTTTGGACTCACCTATATAGCTTAGACTGTCCTTGAACTCATCAAAATCTTCCTGGCTCATCCTGTAGAGTCTGGTGTTCCACAAGTAAGATCCCATATCTGGTAGATGGTTTCTATTAATCTGTTTTTCCCTGTAAATGTTTCTGTGTCACAATATCCTCTGTAAACAGTAGTTGTTACTTTCTTTCTTCTTTGTATCTTCCTTCAAATTTGCTTTTGTATTCCTCAAGAATGTTAGAAATTCTGCTATTCTCAGAATTAATACCTAAATTCTGGGSTGGAAGTTTTCTAGGTCATCAATATAGTCATTTAATAGACACCCCTTGGTTGGAGAATGAAAAAGTCCATTATTTAGCTATGTTGCAGCATAAGCCATTTTTCCAAGCACTCTAGAATTTCCCAGGTTAACTGGTGGGGGTAGTTTAAACAAAGGGTGAAAGGCACCACACACAGAGACACACAGACACACAGACTCACATACGTGCACACATGTACCCATGTATGCACCCACACATGGCAGTGCCAAGTGTCCTGAAGGTACTGTTTGACAAAGTCCTAATGCTTGGATGACCTTGGACTGAACCTTCACTGTCCTTGGTGGAAA
>BDUI01009765.1:16508-28288 GCA_002335545.1 Apodemus speciosus | reverse complement strand
CAACAGCAGTCCCAACCCACTCTCCTACAACCACGGGGCCTTCAGACCCTGCTCCTGGAAGAGGGCTCCTCCCCCGCCCCCCGCGATTGTGTTAACCGATCTTCTCCCCTCTCTGTCCACCCCCCACCCCCCCCCAATCCATTCCATGACCCAGCTGGGACATTGGRGAGTGGTCCGAGTGCAGCAAGACCTGCGGCCTGGGCATGCAGCACCGCCAGGTCCTGTGCCGCCAGGTGTATGCCAACCGGAGCCTGACGGTGCAGCCCTACCGCTGCCAGCACCTGGAGAAGCCAGAGACCACCAGCACCTGCCAACTCAAGATCTGCAGCGAGTGGCAGATTCGRACCGACTGGACCTCGGTACAAGACACCTCCCGCCCCTCCGATAGCCATCCTTCCCTACTGGGAGGACCTGTGATTCATAAACCTTGGGTAGGGTGGGGAATGTTTGCTGGGCGGTCTGTTAGCAAGCACAGCTCCTGCTAACAGCTCAGTAGAGTTTGGGCTAGTGGGCGTGGCCTATATCCAGTCCCGTGGGTGAGCCTGTGGGAGTCCTGTGCCTGCAGACTTCACCTGCCCTGTGTCTCCCATGCGTTAAGAGAAGGTTAGCAACCACTATCAGACCCAGTGCCTTCGAGTGTTGTGCATCCATCCTGGAGATGAGACGGCAGAGGCCCAGAGCAGGCCAGTATGCCATTCAAGAAGGTTCTCAGAGGAAGGCCATGGGGTTTTCCCATGAGCACTTTCTCCCCTGGGAATTGCAGGCATTGCAGTGGACCCAACCACACAGGGGTCCTCCTCCCATTGTCTGCTGGGGGTCAGGTGATAAAGAATGAGAACAGGACACCAAAGCCTACTGTGTTTTAGTGCTCGGTGCCCTGTGGCGTGGGTCAGCGGACCCGAGACGTGAAGTGCGTGAGCAACATTGGGGATGTGGTGGATGACGAGGAGTGCAACATGAAGCTCCGGCCAAACGACATCGAGAACTGTGACATGGGGCCCTGCGCCAAGAGCTGGTTCCTCACAGAATGGAGCGAAAGAGTGAGTGTGCCCCTCCCCCACCCCCCAGGCAGAGATCTAGGGCGGGAATCCTGCCCCAGCCACTCAGGGGCACACTGTAACGCAGAATCCCAAACTCCATTCCTTCCCTATGGAGACGTAAGATACCAATGGCAAAGCAAAGGCCACCCTGGGGATCCAAAGAGCTCGTTGGGCTCTCTTTCAAGCATGGGCAAGGGATGACTGCAGGAGAGTAGGCGATCCCAGCGGAGCAACCTGGGGGAATGCATGACAACCTCCCCAGGGCCGCGTAGATGGGTCCCCGTGGCCGTGTCATGGGTCCCCATGGCTGTGCGCCTCTGTGGATGGATCCCCTGTGGTTACTGCCCCAGTCAGTGTCCCATTGCTATGAGGAGACACCATGACCACGGCAACTTTTATAAAAGGCAGCGTTTAGTTGGGGTCTTGCTTACAGTTTCAGAGGTCTAGTCTAATGTTCTCGTGGTCGGGGAGCAAGGCARCACACTGGCAGACACAGTGCTGGGGAGGCTGAGCGTTCTAGATCCAGATCCAGGTCTACAGGGAGCAGGAAGAAGAGACACTGGGCCACACTGGAGCATTTGAGACCCCAAATCCCATCCTGGTGACACACTTCCTCCAAGAAGGCCACACCTCCTAAGCCCTCTCAACTAATTATACTCCCCATGATCCAACAGTCAAATATATGAGCTGTGGGGGCCATTCCTAATCAAACCTCCAAACTTAATACCATCCCCCCACCCCTGTATATATTCACAGAGCCTCCTAGGCCATGTGTAGCAAGAGAAGAATTACGTACCAGTAGCTGAAACCCAAAGTCCACAGACCCTCCCTAACCCCTCTCTCTCTCTCTCTCTCTCTCTCTCTCTCTCTCTCTCTCTCTCTCTCTCTCTCTCTCTCTCTCKCTCTCTGAGAAATGTCAACATTCCACAGACCCAGTTGTGACTGACTCTTACAAGCAGGCTCAGCAGCAATGTTAAAGATGGCAGCTGGTTTGCTCTGAGGACCACCAGCTGTCACAATCTCTTGGCAAAAGGCCAGAGACAACTCGGGCTCATAGATTCCTACGAGGACCAAGGGTCTCTGCAGTTAAGGTGTGAAAAAAATTAGCTTGCCTCTCCTCAGCATTCCAAGATCAGGAGACGGCTTCATGGATTTTGTGCCTGAAATGTAGTAGGCACACGTTGAGTCGTGGCACTGTCCCTGCTCTTCAGTAGCTAAACGCATGTGACGTCCAGTCTCAGAATCCTGGCCTTGCTCAGGGCTGAGCTATTAAAGGAATCTCACAGGCAGGTGCAGCTGACCATCACTCCGCTCACTACTCTATGCTAGAGGAGTCAGCAGTCAGTTGACTTCATCTGTCAGAGATGGAAATGGGGTTTCTAGTGAAAGACGGATTCTGGGGATGAATAGGACAAAGGCAGACGAGCAGTGAAAGGTGGAGCTCACGCGTGGCTGAAGTGGCGGGTCATGCATGTATCCACTGTGACTGGGGAAAATGGAGGGGCCGAGGAGATGGCTTAGTGGGTGCTTGCTGCTCAAGCATGGGGACCTGAGTTCAAATCCCAGCACCCACATAAAACCAGGCATGATGATAGAGGTCACTAGTCAGGCAGCCTATCTGAACCCCAGGAGCTCCTGGTTCAGTGAGAGACCTTGACTCAAAAAAAAAAAAAAAAGTGTAAAGTCGGACACTGTGGTGCACACCTTTAATCCCGCCACTCAGGAAGGAGGGGTGGTGGATCTCTGTGAATTCCGGGATACCCTGCTCTATACAGTGAGTTTCAGGCTAGCTGGGGCTATGTGATAAGACCCTTCTTACAAAATGAAAATGAATAAATAATAAATCTAAGACAGAAAGCAACTGAGGGAGGCACCCGATGTTGAACAATCATGAGACCCTTATACAGGCGATGCTCGCCAGGCCAAGGCTCTGGAATCCCGTGTGTGCCCGTGTCTGCAGCCCTCAAGTGTGACTGGGATGCTGTCTCTTTTCTGCCTACCTTGGCAGACATGACCAGTCTTTCAGGAGCACATCCAGGGAGTGGAGAGCAGCTGTGTGCAGCTCCGTGCCTGCTGGGTGAGGGGGCACCCCATTTACCCCCATTTCTGCTGGCAAGCTTCCAAGGCCTGAGAAGCTCCTTTCAAATCTAAATCTGCCGTGTTTTCCCCAGCCAGTGGCATAGTAGAGAAGCTTTCAGGTGCCATCATCCTGGTCCCCTCTCTGGGCCTGGCTTCATGGCTGACCATGGGGGATTTGGAGACCAGCTTGCCCCAGGTGCACATACCTAAGTGTAGAAGACAGAAGATTAAATACGTCCATTGAGCAGGTGAAACGTGTGTAGAGAGAAATATCTGTGGAACCTGAGACAGCAAAAATAACATTCGGTTTGCTTTTTGAAGATTTGCTTTTATTATCATTATTATTATCATTATTATTATTGTTATTATTATTATTATTATCTGTGTTTGTGTGTGTGGATGCCATGTGTATGTGTAAGGATGCCATGTGTAGGTATATGTGTAAAGATGCTGTTTACACGTAAAAATGCATGTGTGTATGTGTAAATAGATGCCGTGTGTGGGTGGCCACAGGTGACAATAGAGGGTGTCACATTTCATTACTCTAGAGTTATATGCAGCTGTAATCTGTTCAGTGCGGGTACTGGAACCAAATATGGTTCCTCTGCAAAAGCAGGAGAGACTCAGTGTTTTGTTTTTTGTTTGTTTTGTTTTGTGTTGTTTGAGACAGAGTCTCTTTATGTAGCCTAGGCTGACGTAGAACTCACTGTATAGACCAGGCTGGCTTCAAATTCACCGGGATCTGCCCGCCTCTGCCTCCCAGGTGCCAGGATTAAAGGTGGGCACCGCCATGCCCAGCTAGCAAGCACTAGCACTGCTGAGCCACCTCGCCAATGTCATGACTTTTTTTCTTCTTCACAAGCGATTTTAGATAGCTTGAGTTGCACAGTTGTGAACGTCAGACCACACGGGGCTAGAACAAAAGTGTCTCCAGCCTGGATTATTCCGCCTACTGTAACAAATGGCCTTTAAACCCAAGGAGTTGACTCGGTGTCTCAGAATCCTCACAACGGTACAAACAGAGCTAAAGTCATAACGACAGTGTGTGACCTGGGGGAGGGGTCAGGACTACCTCTATCTGTACGTCTCTGACTTCAGCCTGTACTTGAACTAGCAAAAGATTAACTAGAGAACCATAAACAGGTTTTATTTGACGTTAATATTTCATGCAACAAAGGAAAGAAGTGAAGACTGTAGAAGGGAGCGTGGGGGGGGGGTGCGAGTCCTGCTTTAGTGAGGAGGAAAACTACACGGCAGAGTAACAGGAGAGAAAGGGGTGTAGCCGTCGAGGGAGGTTAGTGTGCGAGTGGCAGAGACTTGAGGAGAAGTGAGAGGACAGAAAGTTTAGTTAACTCATCATCTCACGACCAACTCCCCATCTCTAATGGTAAGAATTTTCTTACCACCTCGGGCATTGGAGGGACGGATCCCTGGGGCTCACTGCTCAGGCACTGTGACTAAATTGGTGACCTTCCAGTTCAGAGAGAGCCCCAGACCCAAAAAAATAAGGTAGAGAGCAGTTGAGGAGGGCACACCAACCTGAACTTCAGGCCCACACTTGCATACACACACACACACACACACACTCTCACTCACTCACACACACACAAGCATATATACATATGTACATATTGTATTTACACACACATTTTAAACAATTTGAATGACAAAGGAAGGGAGTGGGTAGAGAATACCATGTGACTTCAAAGGCTACAGAGAGTATTTAAAGGGGTAGGCAAGGATGCTTTAGAGGAAAGGGCACTGGAGTCCAGCCCTCAGCTTCTGGTGTTTCCTGGTGAAGGGGAGAACATCCAGGAAGAGGGACCCGCGTGCACTCAGAGCCTCTCATGTGGTCACGAGACCGCAGCAACACTGACTGTCTAGAATGGGGTACAGGGTGGGATGCTGGAGCAAACATCTGAAAGAACGGGATAATCACGACCACTTAAAATTGACGAATTGTTTGTTTCTAGAGTTTCCCATATAACTCATACAAACGTGTCCGTGAGTAACAAAAACCCTAGAAGACAAAAGTAATAGATGAGGAGACTCCCATCATGGAGTGTGTCCTGTGTGAGACAGGGTTGTCAGCTGTGTATAGAAAAAGAAGAAAGAGCTGGAGGGACAGGAAGCCCTCGGCATCCTTTGGACATATCCCCAGAACCTGCAAGGGCCCTGCTAATGTGCCTTCTTTCTGTCTCACAGTGCTCAGCGGAGTGTGGGGCTGGAGTGAGGACACGTTCAGTGGTGTGCATGACCAACCACKTCAGCAGCCTGCCGTTGGAAGGCTGTGGGAACAACAGGCCTGCGGAGGCGACCCCATGTGACAATGGGCCCTGCACAGGCAAGGTGGAGTGGTTCGCTGGCAGCTGGAGTCAGGTGCGTAGCCAGAGCTGGGTACATCTGTCTGGAAGAGGCGATATAATCGCAGAGGGTAGGATACAGCTTTGAATCTGGCCGTGCTACTAGCTGCCTGTCGTGACCCGGAAAAGCTGCTCTGTTCTTGATACGTCATTCAGYCAACAGGTGCACCCTTCCTGCCTGCTCACCTAAGCACCTTGTTCAGTCAAGAAGGTTCWGTGTGCACCTACTGTGTGCTCKTTTAAGCACTTTGCTCAGCCGACAAGATTCAGTGTGCACCTACTGTGTGCTCACTTAAGCCTGTGAGCTACATCAGTGAACAAATCTCTGTGCCTCAGGGAACGATGGAGTAGCCTAACGCAGTAAATGCAGCAGGTGGCGCCGGGGCTGCGGCGGCGGCTGCTGGTGCTGCTGCTGGTGGTGGTGGTGGTGCTGCTGCTGCTGCTGCTGCTGCTGCTGCTGGTGCTGCTGCTGCTGCTGCTGCTGCTGCTGCTGCTGCTGCTGTTTCATTGCCCTTAGCTGGATTGTTAGTACTCGATAATGTCAGAAACTGCTGTTTAAAACTCTGGAGACGGGGCTGGGCATGGTGGCTCACAACTTTAATCCCATCACTCAGGAGGCAGAGGCAGGTGGATCTATCTGAGCTCCAGAAAAGTCTGGTCTACAGAGCGAGTTCCAGGACAGCCAAGGCTGCACAGAGAAACCTTGTCTCGAATAACCAACTAAATAAATAAATATCTGGAGTGGGGGGCCTGAGAGGACTGGTCAACGGATAAAGCATTTGTCCCACAAGCATGAGGGCCTGCATTTAGATTCCCCGGAAGCCATGTGAAAGCCAGACACGGCAGCACACGTCTGTAATCCTGGTGCTTCCCGGCTGAGATGGGAGATGGAGAAGAGTCCGTGGAGGTTTGCAGGCCAGCCAGCCTGGAATACAGCAAGAGAGCGAACRGCAAGAGACCCTGCCTTAAAGTAGAATGTGAAGGTCAATGTGCAAGCTTGTTGTGACCTCAGACATACACACCATGTGAATCTGTTTTAAGGAAGTAATYACCAGCTGGGCATGGTGGCACACGCCTTCAGTCCTGGCACTCTGAGGCAGGGCAGGAGATCTCTGTGAGTTCAAGGATAGCCTGGTCTACAGAGATATGTAGACCATACCAGACATGCAGCATGGTATGTGTGCCTACACACACGCACACATATGCACACATACAGCATACACACAGAGATTTGTTTCTTAGTTTGTATAGGAGTGCTCATGCATGCCAGAAGAGGGCATCAGATCCCTTTGTAGATGGTCTTAAGCCACTATGTAGTTGGTGGGAATTGAACTCAGGACCTCTGGAAGAGAAGCCAGTATTCTTAACCACTGAGCCGTCTCACCAGCTCACCACCATTTTTTTAAAGTTGGAAGCGTATGTTATAAAGAGCAGATAATAAAGAAACTAAAGTAACTTACAAATCGATGAGCTGATTCTTCCTCCTTGTTCCAGCATTGAATATGAACCCCTGAGGAAAATCTAGAGAGCCATCCCAGTGATTGCTCTGTCACAACCCCTACCCTACCCACCACCCCCACTGCCTGCCTGGATTTGAGTTCTTGGCCCTTTTAGCTCTGGCTACCAAGGCTGGCTGATTCTCCAAGGCCTTTGGCTGAAGGTCATGATTTGCACAGTATCCAGATACTGGCTCCGTAGGAATTTTTTAAAGTAGCTTCAAAGGCAGGCCTTGATGAAATTGGCTGACTTTTCCCTGTAACTGATACAGGCCCTTTGGGAAGCAAGTTGACAGCAAAAGACAGGAGGCAGAACACACCATTTGTCCTTCCCCAGTCACCCCACCATGTGGGTCTGCTTTAAGGAAGTAATCACCAGCTGGGCCTGGTGGCACACACCTTTAGTCCTGGCACTCTGAGGCAAGGCAGTATATCTCTGTGAGTTCAAGGGTAGCCTGGTCTACAGAGTGAGTTCCAGACGACCCAGGACTATACCATGAGAGCTTGTTTCAGAATAAAATTTTAAAAAGGCAGTTATTCAAAGGGAAAAATATTTCTTCAGCAAGAATGCTCCTGACCTCAGGATTTCATTTTTCCTTATCCAGTAAAATATCACAWAAATATCACATATCTACATACGATGCTGTCTCAAAAATATATAAGCAACAACAACGACAATCATTAGAGTGTCTAAGGTGCACATAACACGACAGTCAGTCGCAGAGTATGAAAATAYAAGACCTGGTGCTGGAGGGATGTTTGGGATGGCTCTCTAGTTCAGAGCACTGCTGCTCCTGCGGCAGACCAGAGTTCAGTTCCTCGTGTACACGCAGGGGACCACAATCATCCTTAACTCCAGTTCCAGGGGATCCAATACCCTCTTCTGGTACTTTCATACTAAATACATGCAGGTAAAGCCCACATACACAGTTTACATATGTGCGTACTTGTGCGTTATTCATATATTCATATTCATGCAGGARTGCTCCTGTCGGTAATTTGCCTAACACACATGAAGCCAAAGGGTAAATCCTCAGCACTAATAAAATCAGGCATGTTGTGCATGCCTGTGAGTCCAGAACTTGGAAGGTAGAGGCAGAAAGATCTTAAGTTCAAGATCATCTTGCCAGGCGGTGGTGGCGCACGCCTTTAATTCCAGTACTTGAGAGGCAAAGGTAGGCGGATTTCTGAGTTCAAGGCCAGCCTGGTCTACAGAGTGAGTTCCAGGACAGCTAGGGCTACACAGAGAAACCCTGCCTCAAAAAAAAAATCATCATCTTGGGCTACATGGTCTAGGCTACAGGACTCCCTATGTTGAAATATACACAKACATCTTATAATCTCAATCATTTCAATCAATTTTTTTTTTACATAGACTGTATGGGGAAAATTTTTTGTGGACTTCTACTGTTTTGATGGATAAAATTTGTAAAATTCCTAAGACTCAGAGGACTGCGTTGGAGCATTTCCAGGGCTGCTCTCAGGGGTGTCCCTGGTGGTCACTGATATAACTGAACCCAGCTCCAACCTGGCAGGGARGGGGGAGGTAATTGCACCTCCCTGAGTCTGTTTCCTTGTCTCAATCACAGAGGCTAATGCCAGCCTCACTGGACTGCYAGGAGGTATCTTTGCTTTCCTGCCTCTATGAAACATTTTGACCAAAACCAAACTGGGGAGGAGGGGATCCATTTCATTCGATGCTTTTCTAGGTCACYGTCCATCACTGAAGGACAGCAGGGCAGGGGCTCAAGCAGGGAACTTCAGCAGGACCCTGCTTCCCRGCCCCCTCAGGCGCAGMGGCAGYRACCTTTCTTATATAGCCCAGGCCCACCTGCCTAGAGATAGTACCGCCCACAGCGGGCTGGGTCCTCCTGCATCAGTTAATACTCAAGAAAATGTCCACAGGCTAATCTGATGGAGGCCATTCCTTAACTGAAGCTCGATCTTCCTAGGTGTGTCAAGTTGTCAGCCTAGTTTAGCTATCACAGAAGGCTTTGAGGGAGACAGGTCATACAGGGGGTCACCCRTGGCTGGCAGTGGGAGGCACTTAGTCAAAATCAGAACTCCTCTCTCTCTCTGTTTGCTAATTTTTTTACCTGGAGGCTGTGCGAGGCTCTTGCCCCTGACCATGTGCCAAGGGCTGCACCGTGGCCCAGCAGACGTGGAACCGTGAACGGGATGGGAGCAGTCGTGCCAGCCGTGGGGCTGGCAGCTCGACAGCTACAGCACTGCCCCTCTGAGGAGAAATAGGGTAGTGGAGTGGAAAAGGCCGAGGGTACCTCAAGTGGTGTGGCTACTGTCACCCCTGAAAACATCACTGCCTCTACCCCAGGTTGCTGCCACCCACAGACAAAAATAGATCTATCTTTGGAGTGTCACACCATGTCCTTGAGAAYCCACTGAGACCCAGGCCCTGGCCCCTCTTCTCTGAGCCTTGGTGCTCATGCAGTCCCACAGGCATGGCTGCAGCAGGCGTCAGGATGGGTTGCACCAGGCCCTCACACAGGCCCTCACACAGGCTCTGTCAGTGTCTCCTCCGTCATCTGCATCCACCTTATTTTCTCAGAGCGGTTGGTTCTCTCTCTTCCCCTGGAGCTCACTCRGTGCTTAGACARGCTGACCAGTGAGAGCTTCCAGGACCCTCCTGTCTCTGCCTCCCAGCACTAACACCACACTCTTTTGACACAGGCACTGAGGATCTGAACTCGCGTCTTCTCATTTGTGCAGTGAACATTTTCCCCACAGAGCCGTCTCTCTGGCCTCTATATTCCTTACCAACAGTGGGTTTTACTGGTGCCTCTGCCATCATCTATTAATTTTTATGCGCTTTGGTGTTTTGCCTGCATGTGTGACTGTGCCAGAACCGCTCAAACTGGAGTTACAGATAGTTGTGAGCTGCCATGTGGGTGCTGGGAATTGAACCTGGGTCCTATGGAAGGGCAGCCAGTGCTCTTAACCACTGAGCCATCTCTCCAGCCCCAATTTCTATCTTGTATCCTGTGTCTTGCTGTTTTTCATATGCCTCCATGGAGGAATTAAGGATGTCCCTCCATGAGCATGGATTTCATCCCCCTTTGTATCCTGTGACACCCATCTGTCTCTGCTTCTTCTCCAGTGCTCAGTTGAGTGTGGCAGTGGGACACAGCAGAGGGAGGTGATCTGCGTTAGGAAGAATGCAGACACCTTTGAAGTGCTAGACCCTTATGAGTGTTCCTTCCTGGAGAAACCCCCGAGCCAGCAGGCCTGCCACCTCAAGCCTTGTGGAGCTAAGTGGTTTAGCACAGAATGGAGCATGGTAAGTCCCAGGGGTTCATAGAATGGCTCTGGGGAGGGTCCTGGGCCCAGCCCATGAAGAGATGCTATATGCCCTGCGGCATCTACTCTTGGAGACCCTGCTCTGTTGGGAACCCTGAAGCTTACAGATTTGGGTTTCTATACAGAAGTGTTCATCTTAGAGGTGTATCTGGGGGTCTTGCTCGAAAAGACTGATTCTGGGCCCCCCCCCCCCCGGGCTAAGACATTTGCGTTTACCAAGCAGTATGCAGGTGTTCTCGGGCTGCATCCTGACAGACATCACTGCAGAGAATAATGGTGTTTGAAAGGCCTCAAAGATACTGCCTAAAGTACTGCATTGTAAACCAGGTAAACAGCATGTGCCTGCAACCCCAGCACTGGGGAGGTGGAGACAGGAGGATGCCTGGAATGCACTGGCCAGACAGGCTAGCTGAAATGATACGCTTCCGGTTCAATGAGAGATTCTAGCTCAAAACATAAAGTGGCACGATCTAGGCATGGTGGAGCAGGCCTTTGATCACAGCACCGAGGAGACAGAGAGAGGCAAGCAATCTCTGTGAGTTCACGGACAGCCTGGTCTGCATAGCAAGTGCCAAGACAGCCAGAACTACATAGAAAATTACATTACACAAACACACACACACATACACACACATATACATATACACATACACACATACACACACATATACACATAAAGTAGAGAGAAATGTAGAAAAGATATCTGCCATCAACTTCTACACATATGTACCCGCATATGTACCCACATATGTGCACAYATACCCACAAACACATGCCCCCACTATACACATTTACACACATATGTGAACACACACACACACTGTAGTGCTATATTACACAGTAAACTCTGTGAGTGTTCTGGGAGATCAAGGCCAGTCTGATCTACAAAGTGAGTTCCAGGACAGCCAAGATGATTTATTACACAGAGAAACTTCGTCTCAAAAACCAAAATAATAATGATGATAATGGTGGTAAATTTAAAAATAAATTCTCTTTTAGAAATTCAGTCCCAGTTCCACCCATTGAAAGAGCCTACAAACCAGATAGACCCACTAGCAAAGGGACTTTCTCCCATCCAGAGTGAAGCTTTGATTGACACAAGTAGGAGCCAGAGATTCTTCAATATTGAATCCTCTTCAGGATTCAAATGTCACCATCTTACAACACCAGATGAACTAAATAGTTTGAGACTTTGCATGTCACTGGCTGCTGATATCCCCAAAAGACAGACAACCACAGGACTCTGGCTCAGGCTTTGCTGAGGCCTCCTGTAGATCCAACTAACAGTTCCCGGGAAATGGAGAAACAGGGGATGTGTTAAAACACGCTCCTGGGATAGGGTCAGCAGTCAAGACAAGGAAAGGTCCACAGCGCAAATGAGTCTAGGTTCCTTCTCCAGAAGAAACGTAACGGCTGGGGGCGCGGCTCAGCTGGCAGAGGGTTTGCCTGGCGTGCACACAGCCTGGGGTCAGTCCTCAGCACCACGC
>BDUI01009762.1:36545-50846 GCA_002335545.1 Apodemus speciosus | reverse complement strand
CTCCGGAAGTATTGTGTCCAGTTTTCTGAGGAACTGCCAGACTGATTTCCAGAGTGGTTGTACCAGCTTGCAGTTCCACCAGCAGTGTAGGAGTGTTCCTCTTTCCCCACATCCTTGCCAACATCTGCTGTCTCCTGAGTTTTTAATCTTAGCCATTCTGATTGGTGTGCTTTTAAACAGGTTCACATCCCCTTATCCTATTTACCATCCTTTATCCCAGATCATTGGATAGTGAGTTGCCAGTGGAGTATCAGAAGTGTCTGACAACCTTTATTAAAGTAGGTTCTGAAAAAAAAAAAACTAAGCCCATAGCCCAGGGACCTTCCTGTCGTTCTCCTGACTAGAAATGAGTTACAGGCATGAGCTAGATGCCAGGCTTGCTACGTGGTTGCTGGAATCCAAACTCTGGATTAATTGGATCACAATTGAACAAGCATTCTGAAGCCCTGAGCTATCTTTTTAAGACCCTTACTATTTACTCTTGATCATTTTTATACTGTATGTTTCTCTGTTACATTAATAAAGCGCACACCATAGTATGTGTTTATTAGTCAATAATCCTTAACAGTACATAGTTCATGCAACAGATTCTGAATGTTTCTCTTTGACCATTGATAATATTTACTAGTTTGTCTTTGAGTAAAGATAGAAACATAAAAGACTTAGATTGTTTCCATCACACACAGTAATGATGTTTTACTTTTTTTACCCTTACATCGTTCACAGAATTTCCCATTCACTAGGCTTTTCCTGGTGGCTTCTCATTTCTTCTTTCATATTCAAAGGCATTCTCCTTTAAGGCCTAGTTATTTTCACATTCCTTCTGTAGTTATTTTGTTATTTGTCCTTCTGTCTGAGTTGGATGGCTTGGTTGTTTGAGTTTAGGAAATATTATGGTGATGTTATAAAGCTTCATAAAAGTTACAGTAATATTCCTCCTAAATTTATCTTGCTCAAATTGCCCGTAGGAAACATTTGTCTAATGCATTGCTATGGGATATCCTTATAACACAATACAGATAAGTGAATTCTTCTATTTGCTTACTCAAAATGGATCTATGTGTTGTTGATACTCAAGGGTTCTCTATGTGCCTTGTGACCAGCATCATCCTGGAATATATTTACTCCTATAATTGTATTGTATTTATATGAAAATTATATAATTGTATTGTATTTATATGAAACTGTCAAAATAGGACAGTTTTGGTACAAGCGAACCTGGACTATCTTTGAAACAATAAGAGAATTATAATAAGCCTTTGTTTGGTAACTTCTTACCACAGAGGCTGAGGGTTGCTTTTGCTGTAAGTCAGGAATAAAAAGAGGTCTGCAAAAGGACTCAGTGCTGGAGAGCAGCCTTGAAAATGAGTAGAATTTTATTTAAGTGGAAGAGAGAGAGATGGATGCTCGAGGTCGTTGAAGTGTGTGAGTCATTAGAGTTGGGTCAGTAGTCCCTTTTGGCAGGACCATAGGGAGTAATGTGCCATGCTGAATGTTAAGAAACTGTTCTTCAGTGAGAAGCCCATGTAGATTCCTTYTGGTCAGGCAGTTATGACCGGCATTCTTGAGAACAGAAAGGAATAAACACCATAAATTGTGTTCTCATGAGGCAGCAATGTGGAAAAATGCTAGTCTTCCCTGAATTCAGGACAAAGCCTATTGCATAACAATAGGTAAGACTTATTGTGTTTCTGCTAGCTGGTAGGAGCCAAGGCAAAAAGAGAGCGAGATGCAGGCTGGACATAAGGTAGGAGGGAAGATCTGACTGTACGGCATGTCAGAAGGGACAGAGTTGGCCTAATTGTCTTGAAGAGCTGGATTAAAAGTTATCTACTTAATCTTGATGATGTTACATCATTTTCAACTAGGCAAGTGTCATCACTATACGGAAGGATCACTCTTTCCTTGGATAGACAGAACTCTTGTCGACTCTTTAAATGGTTCACATTTTAAAAATTTTCACCTAATACATTTTCATCACCTTCACTATTACCACATACTAATAAAATGCTTAAGGACCCATGGCACAATATGTTAGCAGCAGCATCTTAGCCATGTTACTATTCCTGTGATAAAACTTCAGAACCAAAACAACCTGGAAAGAAGGGTCTTATTTAGCTTATCTATCCTAAGTCACAGTCCATTTAGAGAAGCCAGGGCAGGCATTCAAGCTGCGCAGGAACCTGAGACAGACATAGTGAATCAGGCCAAGGGTCAGTGCTGCTCCCTGGCTAGTCCCACAGGGATTGTGTGCTGTCCTTTCTTACAGAGTCCAGGACCATAACCCAGAGGTCATACCACCCACAACGGGACCTCCTGTCCACAGGCACACCTCAATCAGAAATTAAGGAAATGCCCTACAGGCTTGCCTGTGGCCCTGTGTTAGTTAGAGAGGCAATTTCTCAATTGATGTTCTCTCATGTCAGATGATTGACTGGAGCTCCTGTAAACTTAACACAAAAAAAGAGCTGCCGCATGCAGTGTTGGCTTTGAAGCCATCGAGCGAATGGTGAGAGTGTCCAGTAGCATTGCATTCATTAGGCTCTCACGGCTGCACTACTCAGGGAAGTGGCAGGATTTGCCTTTGTCTGATATGCCTGAGTACCTGAAAGTCATTCAGTGACCATTGTTCATGGAGAACCTGTGTCTTTACCCAATCCCAGGAAAAGATCTTTTTACAAACACATTTTTCATTCTGTGGTAGGAACACTAATGTTTCTTTTACTGATATGTAAAATAAAAATTTTAAAGATAGATTATTTATTCAAAGACTCAATTAGGCTAATGATGAAAATAATTGAACTTCTGTTGAAATCCAGAATTAGTATGATGTTTATGAACCGTGTTATTAATTTTCAAGGTTAGGGAACCATTTGCTATATGCTTGAGTGTCTATGAAACTAGCATCGTACTTTGTGTGATATACTGTCTCTTGCAGTCAGGTTAGTCTCACTAGCATTATAAAAGCACAGTCTGGATTTTCCATCTAATCTTCTCTTTGTCTCTGTCTAGAAATAAATAAACCAACGTTGTCCAGTTTTCTGTTCTAATGCTCCACCAACAAATAGTCTCTTTGACTCCATGACTTTGAAATTATTTTATTCATGAAATAATTAAAAGTAAAACTTCTACATGTCATATTTTAATGAAACATCCTGGAGTAATTATAGCTAAATAAGCAGTTGCAATATATGATACAGAAAGATGCTTTATTTCCTGAAGGTCTGCAAAAAAACAGTCAATAGGATGAATAGATTGAAGATAGACTGATATATATGTATAGACAGATATTATATATACATATATACACACAAATATGCATATACATATACAACATATATACATACATTTATGTGTGCACACACATACATCTGTATATATACATATACATGTATGTATATATGTGCATATATATGTGTATACATATACATACAAATATACATCATACACATACACATATGCATACACATACATATATGCTTACACACACATACACATACACGTACACATACACATACATATATAGAGAGAAACAGAGAAATAGGTAATTATAGTTGATTATGGGAATTAGCATGTATGATTATGGAGACCAAGACATATTACTACAAAATGATATACAGAAACTTGAGGTCCCTCAGAGCCATGAGTAATAGAGCTCATTTCTGATAACCTAACAACCAGCTACTCCAATGTGTAAAGTCAGAAGAAAACAGTTGTTCAGAATAAAAGCAGGAGAAATTTCCTACTCTCTTTCTGAAATATTCCCTGTGCCTTAGGTGTAGGTGTACTTTGTACATGTATCAAATGGCACTGTATTCCATAACTGCATTTAGATTTATTGTGGATTACTATAGAGGTGCAGTTCTCAAACTTCCTAATACTGTGATCCATTAATACAGTTCGTCATGTTGTGGTGACCCTCAACGATAAATTATTTTCATTGCTACTTCATAAATGTAATTTTGTTACTGTTATAAATCTTAATGTAAATGTTTGATTTGGAGGATATATGATAGATGACCCTGTGAAAAAGTCATTTGACCCCGAAAGGGGTCATGACACACACGTTAAGAACCAGTAAGGACTGAAGGAGCTGAAGGGGTTTGCAACCCCATAGGAAGAACAACAATATCAACCAACCAGATCTCCTGGAGCTCCCAGGGACCAAACCACCAACCAAACAGTACTTATGGAGGGACCCATGGCTACAGCTACATATGTAGCAGAGGTTGACTTTGTTGGTCATCCGTGGGAGGAAGGGCCTCAGTCTCGTGAAGGCTCTATGCTCCAGTGTAGGGGAATGTCAGGGCGAGGAGATGAGAGTGGGTGGGTTGGTAAGGGAGCACCCTCATAGAAACAGGGGGAGGAGGGTTTCCTGAGGGAAAACAGGGAAAAGCAGGTAACATTGAAATGTAAATAAAAAATGTCCAATAAAAAAATTCAAGCTAAAAAAAAAAGGAATCAGTATTCTTTTTTTCTGTTTGTTTGTTTGTTCATTTGTTTTGTTTTGTTTTTAAACAGGGCCTCCTGTGAAAAATCAAAAGTTCAGGAAATGTGCTGAGAAATTGTCTCTCGGTAATGAACAAGAGTAGTAATTACCAAAGATAAAAAGAATTCTAAATAAAATGGCCTAAATGAGGTGACGGGATTCTTCATAAAACCAGCTCATAGGGTGGGCAAAGAGAGACACAGGGGCGTGGGGTCCGAAGAAGCCCTGGAATTGGCCCCCTTGTGGAATGTTTCTCACTGCAGTCAATGTCTTAGGTGTGAGGAGGCCTTTCCCTGGACTGATGGTCCTCTTGCCAAGSTYCAGGTTTGGCATTTCTCACATTGTGACATTTATCACAATGTAAGCAGCAGCTCTCATAGTGAGCACCTTTGTTTGGTTTTTGTAAACATACTTACCAGAAGTATTTATGGCAAAATGTCCTTTAAATTCAGGGAAAAAAAATCACGAACAATATCAAAYCCCATACCGTACCATGCTGAATATTTCATATAAATGTCATAAACTGTTCTCATTGCTTTCCCTTTCATTTAGCCGGTGGAATTGTCTGGCTTATTTACAAAGCAAGAAATAGAATGAATTAATTATGTAATCTATAAAGATAAGTGAACTCTAATAATTTTTTTAAAATGACATCATCATAATTTGTGATGACATTTGTTTCTGAAGGAATTAAAAAATAATAAGCTCCCTTTTCTTTGTTTTCCAAATGTATGCTTTTCTTTCGCTAATGAYGTCCTGCTGGCTGGGCATTTTCAGGCTTGAGCTGAAATACTTTTGAAAGTTCAATATTACACAAAACCAGATGACTCTTTTAATTTTAGGTGTGGGGAAGTCTGTGTTTTCTGTCTGATTTATCAGGACTCTTCCTCTTGTTTATCTTGTGTACTGTTTATTTATCCATGTGACGCTTATAAACGTTTTATTTCAACTACAAATGCACTCTTTTCACATAATGTCGGTCTTTCCTTTCTGTCTGACCTTATGGCTCCATTAGAAAATTAGCATACCAAAAATATGCTTTCAGTTTTCTATATTTTGGTTCCATTGGGTTTGAATCCAGGGAAGGAAAAGCATTGACTGTAATGGATGACACATTACTGGAATCTTTATGGTGAGCATAGATTTGTGGATATTGCAAACATCTGAGGATCCCACCCGGCTTTGAATGTGGCTCCCTAAAAACAAGTCCTTTGAAATGTAAATTTGGAGTCATCGTGCATTGTGGCTGTGGAATACAACCTGTACACAGATTCAATAGCTGTGTCTGGCTCTGCCAGTTAAACAGGGCCTCCTGTGAAAAACAGACATTTAAAAAAAACAAAACCAAAACTGCAGAAACCTAAAATGCTGTCTTCCTTGACTTCTGTGTGAATTTGTATATCTGTCCTTCCTTCCTTCCTTCCTTCTTTCCTTCCTTCCTTCCTTCCTTCCTTCCTTCCTTCCTTCCTCTCTCCCTCCCTTCCTCCCTCCCTCTCTTCCTTCCTCCCTCCTTCCCTTTCCTTCCTTCTTTCCTTCCATGAGTAGTTTTCAGCATGGCATAACTTGGTCTGTCATATCTAGAAGTGAGTATTCTGCCAACGTACTTCTTTTGACTTGTTAAGGCTTGCAACTACNAAAAAAACAAAACCAAAACTGCAGAAACCTAAAATGCTGTCTTCCTTGACTTCTGTGTGAATTTGTATATCTGTCCTTCCTTCCTTCCTTCCTTCTTTCCTTCCTTCCTTCCTTCCTTCCTTCCTTCCTTCCTTCCTCTCTCCCTCCCTTCCTCCCTCCCTCTCTTCCTTCCTCCCTCCTTCCCTTTCCTTCCTTCTTTCCTTCCATGAGTAGTTTTCAGCATGGCATAACTTGGTCTGTCATATCTAGAAGTGAGTATTCTGCCAACGTACTTCTTTTGACTTGTTAAGGCTTGCAACTACAAATGCTGACTTTTGTGGCTTTGCACCGAGACGGTGCACAGTTCCCTGATTTGTAATTATTTAATCCCCGATTCCACTGGGTGCTGTAGTACATTTCCCTGTAGATTTGGGCTTGCCTTTTCCACTCTTCTACCTTCCCCTGGAGCTAGTCAGAGTATTTTTTTTCTGCTTGCTTGCATTGTTGCTGTATCTGGAATTTATTTGTAATTTATTTGTTAGAAATGGATAGTTACATACTTCACTTTTATGTTTTGGGTAAGATTTGTTGTTATTAGTATTGTTGCTAGACTTTAGTGTCTAGAAACCATAGAGCTAATTAAAATAAATAATTRTGTTATTTATTAACTATGCAATATTTTAAATATATAGTAAGGAGTTAATGTCTATTACCTAAACAATAAGCTATTATGACATTAACCACAAAGACTACCCTAGCCTATGGAGACATCCTTTTTTATTCATATGGATTCATTACAGGAGCTCAAGGCCACCTACTCCACAGCTGCCTTTGTCATTATATAAAGTTCTACAAAACCTATGTGCATCTCTCCTAATCTTTAGATTGAACAAGAAGTTAATATATTGTAAACACAGTGTAAATACTTAGTGTACTGTCTTGTTTCTGAAACAAAAACACAAACTACCTATGCATGTTCTCTATACAAATCTTGTAATGAAAGAAGTGTATAATATATTTTGATCATATTATTTTCCTTCCCTTAATTTACCCAGATCCTTCCCACCCAACTTCATGTTTTTCCCTTCCTATAAAATCCTATAAAAATCAGAAAAACAAAATGAAATTCAAACAAACAACAACAAACACTATATAGTTCTTGGCCATTAGTGGATCTATGGATATAGAACTTGAGGAGCAGAGGGCCAGCTATTGTAACTATTCAGTAAATATTCCAGAATGTGAACAGTAAATAAAATTTAAGATTAAAGAATAAAAGAGATGTGATCCTACCCAAGGAGTTGTTTTCCTAACATAATGTATCTTGCCTAAATTATGTAGGTAAATGCCTCAAGTTTTCAATATATCTTGACTATAAATGTAGAACATTAGAACAATTTCTTTTAATACAGAAATACTCAGGATAAAATACAGAGCATTTGGACAAATTTAAAATCCTGAACAAGAAATTGGCCCTGAGAAGAATTCTTTTATGTATTTTGGAGTGTAGTTATTGGTGACTTTTAAATGTCACCTTCAAGAGCAACTGTCTGTCCTCTGTGTACTCAATCTTTCTTACACATGCCTGTGTATCTGTCACCCAACCTTAAACTCTGTCCTCAGAGAACAGCCATAAACAAATTAACATTTATTTTTTAAAATGGTTTTCAGCAGTTGAGAGTCTGCAGTTTCCTTGACTATGAGACTTCACATTTTGCTATGTCACCATCCAGTTCAGGGGAAAAGCATCAACTTCTAGTCTGTAAGGTAGTGATAAGGTACTGGTTTGTCTGGGGGAGGACTACAGGAAGSTCTGTGCTACAAAATTCCCAAGGCAAACAGAGGCCCTTGTACTTAAGTCCTGCCACATACAAGATGACAGTCAATAGCTCCAGCTCCATATCTTAGAGTTGATACAGGTTGACTGGCTGCTGAATCTACGTCTGTTCTCCCTCTCTCTGTTCCCTTGTTAGTGATTATTTCACAGGCTTTACATCCGTTGTGAAGTCAACAAACAAGTAAAAAAAGTGTGGTAGGCTCAGATGCATAGCAGCAATGTATTTTCTAAATGAACAATTGTTAAGTGGAAAAATAAGAGGCCTCATTTTCGGTGTGCTATTTTCGTTAAGTTAAAGTCACAAAATTTACTTTTAATAAATGTGTGTAAGTCCCCCCCTCCAAGGCAAAGGATCAACAAACACAAAAGATACAGAATAGTAATTATATGGGAAGTGGTAAGAAATGAGCTGTTAAATATAGGTTATTAGTAAGTCTTTGCATACATGTGAATACAAAGCCTGATTGCTGTTTCATTATTAAAAATTTACTGGTAGATATACATTGAAGGAAATAAATATAGTCCTGTTTCCTTATCACCATATCTACAAATTAAAAATAAAGTCTCATTCTGTTTCAAAATACTGTGACTATAAGGATGAACTCACAAGTTAGAAATTAGAGAGTCATGAATATAACCATTAAAATAATTATAAGATTCACCATTATTATTGTTATTGCTCTGAGCAAATCACTCAATTTTTGCCTCTTCATTTTTGAGTCAGCGCCATTTCAGTGATATTTGCTAAGACCACTCTATTGTCCTCAGCGTTCAATAGATCCATGACACAGATTAACTGCTAAGGTTGGACACAGAAGGTACTTCATATCTTCAGTTGTATTGAAAAGTCATTTGAAAATGTCATTCATTACTTTCACATCTCTTTTAAAATAATGGATTTGAACAGTAGAACAGAGCACATTGATTTAGAAATCCTGATTTATGAGCCAATACCTTCACCTTTTAAAGGATATGTTATAATAAAATGCAAATATAATTTAGTTTTCTGATATGGCTGTTAATCATGAATCTTGGATTAATTAATTACAGTGGGTAGTGCATAGTAGGCACTTAGTATATAGAAGTCAGGGAACAAATAAATTTATTTATTTGGATTTGGCYTCTAATTGATCTTTATAATTTGATTCAGACCTAAAAACTTTATGGTAATCAGGAACAGTTGTGCACATGCTAAAATGTTAAAGAAACCTACATATTAACATTTATATTCACATGCCCAAAATAACCTGCCATATTTCTATGTTGTCATTTCAAAATTTTATCATAGGTAAGCATTAGTGAAGAAAGGATGAAGAAAACACATGTTGGACTTTAATGTTCATTTCTTTATTTTCAGTGAGGATTTGACGTAGTTCTAAATGTAAAAGGAATATTTGTTAGCAGTGTATACCTCCCAAAGTTCTTAGAAACACAGCTTGCAGGAACAAATATATTAAGAGGGAAGTTTATGTAATTCATTAAAATATCCRTCTATGGATATCAACTTAAAGATCCTAGTAAGTTGATTAAAGTTGTAAATATAATCTCTTCTCTCATTATGAATAATTCCCAGTTTGCAAATGATACATAAGTGATTTTAAAACTCCCTAGAGTGCTTTAAATATTATAAAGTATATAATTTATCAGTTTATCTTATATCTCTTACTCAATGAGACTTTAAGTTTAAACTAGACCAAGTCAAAAATAGTCTGTCAAAAGCAACAATTACAAAATGTCTTCTTTCCTCTCAGGTTTCTTTGCTCTTATATAACAAGTTTAGAGCATCAGAATTTTCCCTACAGATTCTAGTTATGTCTTAGTGGTTTATTGCTGTGAAAAGACAACATGACCACAGCAACTCTTATAAAAGAAAATATTTCACTAAGGCTTGCTTACAGTTTCAGAGTCATTATTATAATAGGAAGCATGTCAGCATACAGGCAGGCGTGGTGCTAGAGAAGTTGAGACCTTGACATCCAGATCTGCAGAAAGGAAGAAGAGAGAGACTCTGGGCTTGGCATGGRCTTTTAAAACCTCAAAGCCCACAGCAAGGAAATACTTCCTTTAAAGCAGCAACACTTTGTAATCCTTTTAAATAGTACTATTCCTTGATAACCAGGCATTTGAATCTAGAAGCTCTATGCTCATTCAAACCACCATGCCTTATTAAACTATATTAGTTGCATGCAGTTGAACTTACCAGATGTTTTCTAAATTATCTTCCTGTGTTTCTACCTTAGCTTGATTGTTACTAGCAAGGTCTCTTCTCAAAAGGCTAGGCTTTCCAAGACTCAAGAATCTCTGACTCTTCAAACTTTTCCACCTCATAACTGGTCCACAGAAAAGTACATATCATATTTTTTCCTATCAAAACCTGAATCTCAAAGTGATTGGTTTAAGGCTGTACTTCCAATGAAGAGTAGTGATTGTGTTAAAACCTTGGCCTCTAAGTGTGAGTAGGAGTAGTTTCTTATTCTGGCTAACAAAGGAATGTTGATTTCATTGACACAGGTTGTAGGTACAATGGGCCTGTCATTGTTGGCTGTCTTTGCTAAAATTAATTAAACTTTTATTGTTGCACTTGAAAAGTGTATATTGAAAGTCAAAAATAGTAATGTGAGCACAGCAGTATATTGAAGTTAGTCTTAGCCAAATTCTGTAGGGATGTTTGATAGTTTTGTGACATTGGATGGAGAATCCATCACCCAGAGCTTTGTCAGTGAGAGCAACGAATGAGATAAGTTCATGACTTAAGCAGAGTAAATGAGCCTCATTGTCAGAATTGCTACAAAATTAAGTGAGAGGATCAGATTGTTTCTCAGGCACTATGTGACTTCTGTGACTGGGTACCTCATATGAACCACAGCATCAGGACCCCTTCCAAATTTTGCCTCTTGATATTGTTTTCCTTGTCTACTGAACAAGCACTTACACCCATATGTTACGATCTACATCAAGATAACTATGCAGAGTGAAATATGAGATCCTGAGACAGATGACAAGACATGGTGAGATTCACTTAGAGCCTGCATAGAGAGAAATGAAGTTTGGGACATTCATCTTTATACAATATAAAGAGAAAGAAAGAAAGGGTTCCAGTGATTAGAAGACTTTTGCCATGAAATTAGATATACTCAAGTTGTGTGTGTATGCATATATGTTTAAAATGATAATGTTCTCTTAATGAATATTTGTTTTGATCAATATGATCAATTTAATATCAAATTTGTGATATCAGAACAGATACTTATTTCCTGGTTCCATTTGCTTGGAGTAACTTGCTTCATCTTTTCCCTGAAAGCTATTTAATTTTTTTTGTAGACAACACAACCATGGATCTGAAATGTGTTTTCAAATTTAATGTGTGACAACATGAGTTTTTTAATTATAAATTCAAGACCATTAACATTCAATGTTGTTGAAAGATGTGTAGTAATTACTGTCATTTTGTTGATTTCATGGTGGTTATTTTCCCTTTTTCCCATCTGTCTTTGGTACATGTACATATGTGTTTGTGTTGTCACTTGTGGGGGAGTATGTGAGTGTATGTATGAGTGCATATATACATGTATATGTATGCATGTAAAGACCTGAGACACATGTTGAGAGTCTTCTTTGTTTGCTCATATTAATTGCTATCATATTAATTGAGGTACATTCTCTCAGCTGAACACAGAGCTAGCTTGCTCTGGGAACTTTTGCTGCTTTCTAAGCACTGGAATGGTAGGGCACATAACTCTCTAGCATTTCCCTGTTCTGGAGATAGAGACTGCAGTCAGCATGTTTGTGGGGCAAGCACTCTATCCATTGATCCTTCTATCTGGGGTAACAAACAGGCACTCTACACTCATTGAGGGATGGTTGCATGCAAGTACTAGAGAGCAAGGGCATTATGTCTCATAAACAAGGTACTCTGCACATGTCCTGTAAAGGTGGGGGTAGGGCCCTGGAGGTAGAAAGTACATGAACTCTATCTGTGGATGGTGTATTTGCATTGTAAGAGTCCACATATGATGCGGACCCTTTTTGTTTTTAATTGATGAGTTTGGGCTGTAGAATTCCCTTGCTAGAGTTCAAAAGAGAGCCTTGTGCAAGCTAGATAAATGTTCTCCTGCTGAATTATATTCTCTGCACCAACTTTAGACTTGAGTATTAACTCAGTGCAAATGTAGAATTCAAATATTCTTAGATGATGGCAGTGGAAATAGAAGGTGCATGAGCCTTATTTCAGTTAAATTTTATTTCGACCCTAAATGCCTTCGATTTATCCTATCATTTCACTTCTTAGAAGAATTAGTAGATTAAGTATTCAAAATGATTTCTATTCCATGGAGGGAAAGTATATACTGGCATTGACATTTTATAATTCAATAGTATAAGTCTCAAAGTCTTTTCACATACACTATTTTATCTTATATTTATAAGAGTCATGAAAGGGGGGTTGGCAGATGGTCCTTTGTCCTGCTTATAGGCTACCAATGTAAGAATAAACACAATTAAATTGATTTTCAAGGACATTGATCCTTTTGAACTTTTAATGGCCATTTGTAGATTTGAATGCTATTTGGCTTTGGCCATTCTTTGGTAAAAAACTAACCCAGTTGCCGGAGGGGGTGTAAATTGCTGGTTGGGCAAGCATAAGCAAAGATGTCTGTTTGTGACATGGCACCACTGTAAAAAAAAAAAAAAAACTGGATGTGGCAGTGCACACTTGTAATTCTAGTGCGTGGGAGCGAGAGGCAGAAAATTTCAGGACTCACTGGCCAGCCAGGGTCACCACGCTGCAAGCTCCAGGTTCAGTGAGAGAGCCTTTCTCAAAAACTGAGGTGGAGAGTGCTAGAGGAAGAYACTCACTGTTGACMTATGTTCTCYATGTGCACAAGCATGGCAGTCTGTTCCTACACATGCGCACACATACATTCAACCTACTACACCTTTTAAAAATTTGACTCACAAGAAAGCATGAAAATTTCAAACAACAGTCAATCATGTTTTCTCAAACCCTTTATATGATTGTACACATAGCTACTTAAGGCTGTTGTGGAACGGACATGGTGGATGTCCCGGGGAGAGCATTCCAACACCTGTAGCTACAGCAACACTGCAGCAACACTGCATCCTGATTTGGACCAGCAGCGAGGAGGCTCTGAAACCTATGAAAAGATTCCCTTGATTTATGCCAAGATTACATTGAAATTCTATGGCTTTCATTTCATAGATTGTTTTATTTTTATATTGGCCAGGATTTCTGTAGCTTATTTAATATAAAACTTCAACAGACATTCAACTCCAATTCTCTACTTCAGGATCTTTGCTAACCTGTCTTCAGAGAGAATAAAACCATATATGCTGGTAATAAACTGGCCTCATAATGAGTTTTTATTTTTCTCCATTAATAAGGATAATGTCACAAATTAATGTTAGCTCATTTTGAATCCATCTTTATCTCTCATTTAATTAATTCATTGGTTTGTTAAAGAAGATTTCAAATATCCTAGACTGGCCTGGAACTCCCTATGAAGTCAGTGGTGACCTTGGATTCTTTCTCCTCATTCTTCCCCCTCCTGYGTGCTGTGATTTCCGGTTTGTGCCATGTGTCTTGCTTTAGTCAGGTCTTGGACTGAGCATTTCCTTTGAATTCTTCTTACAAACCTAAAACCTTTGTTGGCAGTGTAGCACTTGTTTGATGTAGTCTATTCTTTTTGCTAGTTCAGACAGCAAAAAGGCTACTTTGCTTCTAGATTTTGCAGATAGCTTACACTCACGATTTTGCTTGTAGCATCCTAATCCAAAGTCCACTGTCTATTTTCTAAACACTGAATTACGCTATAGTTAAGAACTCTGTTATCACCAAACACTGTTAAATTTCTAAATTACATAGATAGATGCATAGGTGGATAATACATAGGGAGATAAATTACAGGCAGATAGATGGACGTAGATAGACTATAGATGGATGGATGGATGGATGGATGGATGGATGGATGGATGGATGGATGGATGGATGGACAGACAGATGGATGGGTGGGTAGATGAATAGATGGATGCATGGATGATAGATAGATGATAGATAGATAGATCGATGATAGATAGATAGATAGATGATAGATAGATGATGATAGATAGATGATAGATAGATAGATAGATAGATAGATTGATAGATAGATAGATAGATAGATAGATAGATAGATAGATAGATAGATAGATAGATAGATAGATGAAAGTTAACTGTGTTTTGTCTATAAAGTGAGGATGTGTTCACAAGTCTACAGGTGCAAAGAGGGGCCAAAGACATCTGATCTCCCCTTAGATGGAGTGACAGTGTCAAGCTTCCCAATATAGGTTCCAGGATTGAACTCAA
>BDUI01009762.1:11393-21518 GCA_002335545.1 Apodemus speciosus | reverse complement strand
GAGAGAAATGTAAAACCAAAGCCACTGGACAGTTAAAATCTGCGCAGGTTATTGATGTGCAGGATCTACCAAGCTTTCTTCTTTCCAGTTTTAAGCTTCTTTTGAAAAAAAAAAATTCCTTTAGAAATGTTAGCTTTTCAGCCATTTAACCTCCCTTTTCAGAGTCCATCTCTTTTCCTTTTATTTTGGTATTGTTTGATTTGCTTCTGTTTTTGTTCTTCTGTTATTTTTGTTGGTACTGAGAACTGAGTCTAAGGGGTTACACATTATGGGTAAGGCCTCTTCTACAGAGCCATGTCCCCAACCTTCTTTTTCTCTTTACTTATTTGAGACAAAATCTCAGTAACTTTGCTGGGGGGGGAGGTGGGGGGTGGGCAGAATTCCCTTTGTTCCTCCGACAGGCCTCACACCTTGAATCCTGCTTCAGCCTCCATGCAGGCTGGGATTACAGACCTGCAGCAACAGGGCTGGCTCCAACTCCCTTTCCTAACAGTGAAGTCCTGTGAAGATGAGATTTAGTATTAACTAATGCACAGGTTATTTGAACAGTAATTTAAGGTCTTCTGGATTTCAGCAGACACAGACTTGGCTTTTCGTTGAAAGACAGTTGGGAAYGTGGTTCCAACTGTAAGTGACTAGCAATGACTGAAAAGGTTTTCCTTCCCAAATCAGGCACAGTCACCTATAGTAGACAGGATACCCCAGTCTAGTGTCTGTCAAGATTTCCTTTCAAATGTGAGTGGTAGTTCTTAATTATTTTCTCTGATGGTGAGAACAAACCCAGAAACTTCCCCAATATAACCTTAGATAGCCTACTGTCTCTATCAAGAAGTGCACATAGACTCTCTACTATTGCACAAGAGGAACTTTTTCATACAGCCTAYATAATTGGCATGGCTGTCTTCCTAACAGTGAAGTGTATGTAGTTAATTCTGATTTTCTTCAAGCTCCCCATCTGAAAAAGATTCGTACTTAACAAATACACATAAAAACTAAAGTTGTTGTTGTACATTAAATAATTCAATAAATCAATGACTCATATAACATTTATATTATAGACAATATGAAGTGCTCAAACATATGCAGAGCCTTTTGCATAGTTTATATGTAAGTATTRTGGCACTTCTCATAATGCCTTGGCTAGTGGCAGATGTTGTATCCATGAGGGTCTATTACCAAACTTTCCACAGGTATTGAGAGATAAGCTTATTTTCTCTTGTGACAGAAGCCAGTGATATGGTTTTTCACATTAGAATTCCCAGACACATTTTTGGAAGGAATTCATGAAGAAGTAAGGTTAACTATGTTATTGACTCTACTACAAGACCAAGCTTTGGAGATCTGGCTAATAAGATCATATGCTGTTAATTTCTTAGGCAGGAACTTCCTCTTCCACAGTTTTGATCTTGAAGATATTGAGGAGAATGAATTATGAATGATTGTAGCTATAAGACCGAAAGGTAGTGATGACACCAGGTCAGAATCAGGGGCTTTGGCTAAGTAACCACAGCAAAGAGAGCATTGAAAGGATCATTCTAGAAAAACTTGAATGAGGAAGTCAATCTGTAAAACCATGAATGAGCATGTTATCAGTAATTGGTCGTGGAGAACTGAGCAGTATTTAATGAAATCCTCAGGTGAAATGAGAAGAAAATGGAAAAGCAGCATGGTCTTATCCATGAGATTTGATCAGTATTTTTATGTATCTGAAGTAGTTTGGAAAAAACAAAACAAAAACAAAAACATATTCTGGCAAGCCACATAATTTAAATGGAATTGAAGGGTTGAAGAGGATTCCTGTATTCGCTTATGAGCCTAATGAATACATATTGTCCAGTCTCTGACCTTATTCGATTTCAAGGCTGAGCGATGGACATCCAATATGACGGCACATAAGAGATGGAGGTATGTAAAGTAGTAAAAAGATGTCTGATTCAGCTGAATATTAGCCCTGTAGCTTCTAAATAAATGTCCTGAGGCTGGACGGTRTGGACSGTGGCAATTCTCCAGAACTGATGAGGACACTGACTCATAGGAAAAGCAGTGAAATGCATCATAATCAGGGCAGCTACAGGGAGGGGCTGAGTCAACACGGAGACCCCACTGGCCTCCAATCRTCACGCATGCAAAACAACTTGTCAAACCATGTAAATGAGAGGAAGGGTCACGCCCCACCATACGTCCTGTGGAGGGAGAAGCTCTTCCTAATGCTGCATCTTTCTTTGCAGAAATAATTGAAGCTACTTCTGATATAGAAAAGGCAATTTAATTCTCTACCAAAGTTTGAGATTATTAAAGCCATTTCCCTAATGCCTTTATTATAATAGCTATCATTTTGATCTCATCCCACACATAGCATTATTGTTTCTTAAGATTTCTAATACATCTTAATCAGACATTTGGTTTCCTAAGCCAACTGAGTTCCCAGGGAGACTTCAAAATGATGATGTTTCTCAGAATATTTATTTTAAAATATTTTATTAGGTAAATGTCTGAAAATGCTGCAAACTGCAAAAAGTAAAACCCATTTCTTTATTTTTTAAAAAATAAAATTATGAGTTAATGGAGCCTGTGACAGAATTCAGCTTAGTAGATCCTAATGGCAGGCAGAGGACACGAGGCTCCTTCCACATAATAAATCTAAGAGTGAAGAGGAAAAGATGCACTCCTAATCAATGATTTCTCTGAAAATAAAACTGCCTCAAGGTTTTAAAGAGTCGTGTGTGTGTGTGTGTGTGTGTGTGTGTGTGTGTGTGTGTGTGTATGTTCTATAGTGTATGTTGCTTGTATATGGTATGTGTGTGTGTGGTGTGATGTATATATGTTCTATAGTGTATGTGTGTTGTATGTTTTATGGGTGTGATGTATGTCGATGTGTGTGTATGTGTGTTTTTGCTGTGGTGTCTTTGGTGTTTATGTGTAGTTTGTTTTGTGTGTGTGATGTGGGGTGGTATGACATTTGACGTGTGAGTCTGTGTATGTGCATGGCGTTGCATGCATACGAGTGTGATGTTGTGTATGTGTGGTGTGGTATATGGTGTGTGTCTAGTGTGTGGTGTAGTGTGAGTGTACATTTGTGTGGTGTATGGTGTAGGGTTTGGTGTGCGTGGTGTATAGTGTGTGATATATTATGCTCATTATGTTGTGTGTGTGTGTGTGTGTAATAGGTTCCTTCCACAGTGTATATGTGTACGGTGTATGTGTGTGTATGTGTGAGCGTGTTTGTGTATCTAGTGTGTGGTGTAATGTGAGTGTATATTTGTGTGGTGTATGGTGTAGGGTTTGGTGTGTGATATGTTATGTGTATTGTGTTGCATGTGTGTGGAATGGTGTATATGTGTACAAGGTGTATGCGTATGTGTATGTGTGTGTGTGTGGTAGGTTTTGTTATTGTGGGCTGGTATAGTATGTGATGTATGTAAGTGTCTTTGTGTTTGTGTGTGTGTGTATGTGTGTGTGTGTGTGTGTGTGTGTGTGTGTGATATGAATATATGCACCTTTGTGGAGCAGCTAGTAACCTAGTCACATTGTTTTCAATGCTAGGATCTAACAAGGCCTTTCACATACCAGGCAAAAGTGCTGCCATGAGCTGCACTCTCAGCTGCTGGAAAASACACAAGGTTTGAATATGGTTAGGGTGGAGCCCAGAGCCAAACACTGTGGCACTCACTGCACTTAATATTTAGATCTGCTTACAAGAATCGTTGCGTATGAGGAAAACATTTCATGGCTGGGATCAGTAACTTCGAGGAAGAGCTCAAGGGGGTGAAAGATTAATTTTAGTTCTTGCTTTCTGAGGTCATCAGGCTTTGTCTCTGAGAGGTGGAGATGAGGCTGAGTGTCATGGTGTCGAGAGTTTGGGGAAGAACAGAGCAGCTCGCCTCTATGTGACAGGAAGCTGAGAGAGAGAGAGAGAGAGAGAGAGAGAGAGAGAGGATCAGTGCCCTGATGCCCTTTAAAGGAATGCTCCTAGCAACCTCCTTCTGCCTCCTCCTAAAGTAGTACCATCAGCTGGGGAATCTCATCCTCAATCCGGAAGATCTTGTATTCAAGCCACACCACCAAGTACAGAGCATAAACTTTTGAAATTAGAATTGTTTTGACTGAGTGATTTCTAATTATTTTAGTGGCGTATCTCATAGGAAAGCCATTTCTGAGATTCAGACCTGGATCTGGGAAGATGCAGAAATGGAAATTATTAATGTATCATCATAAGCCACAACTCAGCAACACAGAAAGATTCTAACATGTGCAAAGAGCCACTTTTTACATTTTAAAACTCTATCCCTTCTATTTCTTTCTGAAACCTGTCAGTCTTTCTATTCTGGTACGTCTAAAGATGTGCACACACGCGGAAGCCTTTGATCTTTGCTTCATTGGGAAATCATTTTAAAACTGCAAGTTTGAAACAGTCCTTTGTAACTGAACAGTCTGCACTCTGAGGACACAGCAGATGTCTGTATACTCCAAAAATGTATGTCACTGAGATATTAGAGATTTTCACATTGCTACACAGAGCAGAACGTAACACACACACACACACACACACACACACACACATTATATTTGTAGGTTTTGTTACATCTACTTCAGAAACTTCAAGAATGAGTCATTTCTAGCTACATCCTCTAGTTTTTCCTCATAAACACTGATTCTAAATTCACATATCTCAATATTTTAAAATTTTAACATCTGCAGTTGGAGCATAACGCTGTGGCACTACACCCAAAAGGGGAAGGATCAGCTGTACATTCATTCATTCAATTTTGCTATAAATGTCCCATGATTAAACTGTGAGTCAAGTGCTAGGCACTGCTTGGTATAGGAATTTCAGTCACTGTCTTCATGGGCACTCTTCTTTAGTCTTAAATCCTACTAAAGATCTTGAACCACTGGTCCCAATGCTTAAAGACTGCATAATTTATCACAACAGTGTTCTTCATTCTTTGCATTGTTCTCTGTTCTTACACACTGCTTTGGTCTTGGTTAAGGTGTGTGTGTGTGTGTGTGTGTGTGTGTGTTTGTCTGTATATGCACGCTGAGACATGTAAGTCTAGTTTATCTTCTCAGTTGGGGGAAACGTTTCTCAGTGTTTGGGAAAGGAAAGCTGCCAGTGATTGTTGAGTAGTATCTCCCATTCTCTCAGAGAGCAGGATGGATTTTTCCTTCTCATCTGAGAGAGTGACCTCACAGGCTGGGCTCTCATATTTTTGCTTCACCATTTATTGACTGGGTCGAAGAAAATTGCTGTAAAATGGTCATGCATTATTTTTATCCTCAACAAAAATAGCAATTCCCTCATGGCAATTGAATATAGTTGTGAGCATCTAAAACTGGCTTCTAAGTGTCCAGCAATTCTTAGTTACCAAGAGATGAAAGAATGTATAAAATATAGTCCCTGCCATCCGTGTATTGAAAATGATGATAATATAACTATCAAAATTAGAAAAGTTGAACTTTGTATGAAAAAGATATCATTTAAACTATAGTAATTGACATCTTAGTGCACTTTCTTCAGTGTAATTCAAACCATTCCAAGGTTAATTATATASTAAGTAAGTCTTTGCATGATACAGAGCAGATAAGAGAGAGGGCTGTGTGGCAGAGTGCAGGAGATTCACTGCAGGGCTAACCATGTACTAGCCATTCAAAAGCTATAAAATGGTAATAGTGTGGCAGGCATATAAAGTCTCTCCAAAGTCTCAGAGAGCTCCATAGTCAGCAACACTATGGAGAGGTGATTGGACTTAATAGGRAGAAAGTATATAATTAAATAAATTATAAATAATTACTAAGGAAGGAGCCTGAATTTGAGAGGAAGCAAGAGTATTAAAGCAGGGGACAAGGAAGTAGTTGGAAAGCTGAGAGGGAAGGTTGGACACGATGTAACAACAGGACTCATAAAATGCTCAGTTTAATTGAACATTAATTAAAATGTTGCTTGAGTGCAGCCACCCACTGAGGCCACAAGAGGGCATCATACCTCCTGAACTGGAGTTACTGATGGTTGGGCTCCACTTGATATGTTGCTGTGAACTGAGCTCAGTCCCTACCAAGAGCAGAGCATGAAAGCCCTTACGTTCTAAGTTATCTCTCTAACCCTGTCACTGGTGTTTCAATATCAGTTTATAACAAGGGTGGTAAACTCATTTAAGAATACAGCCATTTACACATTCAGAGCTGAATGGGCCATTACAAGGTGACTCCTAGRTCAGAGGACTGGATCGATGGGGTCATGTCATTGAAAGATGTCTCTTGTCCCTGGTCCCTTGACCATGCACTCCTTATTTCCAGTGTGAGGTAAATCAAGTAGTTGGGTTTTTGTCATTTTGTTTGCTTGTTTGTTTCAGTTTGCTTTGCTATGYTCTACCCACCACAAGGTTCCACCTTACCATTCTCTCTGGAACTCTGAAGCCAAGGGATCATGGACTGAGACCCCTGAAACTGTGAGACCATTTTATCATTTAATTCATTTCTGGCAAAGGTTATTCATACTGATAGAAAGCAGACTAACAGCCTATTTTCTACATGAATTTGACAGTGGAGTCATTAATTGTTCTCAAATACTTATTAATTTATTTTCCACAAATCATGTTCTTATTGCATACATTTTGGCAAGCTCTGCCATAATTTCTATCTCTTTGACTCACCCTTCATGGATTATTTTATATATGGTTTTATCTAATAGAAAGTGAAATATACCAGCAAAAACACATAAAGGGTCATAAATAATTTTCTCTCCCCCTCACAATTTTATGAGATTAATAAAAACAACATAAAGGACACATTGCGATTTACTGTATCATTTTTCAGTTTAGAAGTCTTTTAATCTAGAATTTACCTAGGGTACACACAAACTTTGAGAAGCAGTCAAAGCTTCCAAGAATTTTCATTTACTTTAAAAAATGTTCCAAATGTCTGTGTATCTTTGTGTGCATGTCTGTGTGTATAAAACTGTGCGTGTGATTGATTATTTATTATTTATAATAATAAATTAAATATTTATTATTTAATTRTACATTCTTCCCCTGTAAATCCATTTGATATTGCTCACATATAAACATGATTTAGGGCTGATTTCAGGGAGTTTGTTCCAGGAGAAAACAGAGTCCCTGACTCCCAGCAGTCATTGATCGCCAGTAACTGCATTCCAAGAGCCTTTAAAAAACAGTACTGAGGCAGGCATGGTGATTCAGGCCTTTACTCAGAGCATGTGGGAAGGAGGAGCAGAGAGATCTGTTTGAGTTTGAGGCTAATCACATCTGTACAGTCAGTTCCGGGACAGCTGGGGCCACATAGTGAGACTCTATCTCAAAAAAGAATAAAAAGAAGTGAAATAACAAACAGCGTTTGGAGAAGTTTTGTTCATAAAAGGGGAACATAAGGTAAGTGAGTTTCTTATAGCCATCGACCTCTATATCCTGACATGCAGTTTCACTCTTAGAGCAAGAAGCCATGGACTCATCACTATCAGCAGAAGTCCAAGGATGCTGCTTAGAGTTTCCTTCTGGTGCACAACCCATCAGCAAATGTATAATCATTCAAATAAGCAAGGTGGTGCAACCTAGGATAATTCACTGCCCTAAGCATCCATTGCATTTGTCTGTTCCTTCAACTAAGCCCCAGCTCCCGCTGGCTGTTTTACTTTGGTCTTTAGTCTGACTTAGCAGGAATGGTACAGTGTGTAGCATTTTCAGGACAGATTCTTTCCCTTAGCAAAAAGCGCTTAAMCTTCCGCCGTGGCTTTTCATGGTTTGATAGTTCTTTTTTATTGGGAACCAACTAATGCTAWCTTGTCTGAAGGTRCCGGTGCATCCTTTCACTGGCTGAAGGACATCTTGATTGCCTGCAAGTATCGGCAGTTATGAATAACGTGAAGTAAATAAATGTGTCAGAATTTCTGCATTGAACTAACCTAAGGCTCTATCTCCTTGGGTATGCACCGGGGATGAGATTGGCAGCTCATACTGYAAGAGTACTTTTGGTTTGGTAATAAACCACCAAAATGTCTTGTAAAGTGGCTGAACTCTTTGACATTCCCACCAGCGCTGAAATGGTTTTGCTATCCTGAGCATAAGTTAGTGACGTTAGTTTGATGGATTTTTGAACATCCTAATGGTGTCCCAACYTTATTTTCTTACTTTCCACATGCATGCTAACTYACTGCAGGTCTTCCTTTCATACATGTTTATCAGTTCTTTTTCTGCTTATATACAATTTGTTTTATTGATGAAATTTGAGTTCTGCTTTCATTTTAGATAACACTCCTCATTCAGATAAGGCACTTGCTACTCCYGTCTCCCCATYGCTGGCTKGCTTTTCCTTCTCATAAATACCTGCTTCCCATTAGAATTAGAGATAACCACAAGATACCATGCCATCCCTTATCTACCTTGAGTATATTTAAAGACGTGTGTGATTTTTGACGACTGAAATTTTATCATATATTAAATGACGTACTTAATATAAGTTTTTTGACATATGCCTTCATATGYACATTTGAGCTAATATTTCAAGTGCATTTCTAAATTGTCTACACATATTAYGTGCTTAAAGTAAAGCTTTAATGCACATTTCTAATATTGTCTTGTTCATGTGATTAGGATCTAGGCCAGGCGTTACCCCAGGTGTTTCACCTCTAAAAATAAGAGCCTACACAGATTTACAAAAGTAGGAAGGTAACTTTACTTAGAGCAAAGCAGTGCTATAAATTATAGAGGGAGACAACTGTCAAAATTGACCAGGGACCACAAAGAAAAGTGTACTCACCTAACCCCCGTCTCCCACCCCAGGCCCCTGCTCAAGGCTCAGGGACTCTTTTCATGAGATTTAAAAGAAAGAGGCACTTGGTGACTAAATCRTTTAGTTCCCTGACATCTTAGGTCAGGTATTTAGTTTTCTTACATTATAAACCCTTTCAAGCATACAACTGATTGTAAACATATACCAATCCAATTGTGCACAGGTATAAGGTGGTAAATAGTGGGTGCCCCTAGCAATGTACTAGAGGATGCATCTATTTAAATGTCAGTTTAGTGGCAAGAGAAAAACATTTTGTTGTTGTTCAGATATGGGAGTACTTGCAGCTTGAGAGATGTTGTGTGGAAGAAAGCGTGCCTGTGTGCAGACAGCATAGTACATGCTGGCRAATGACTTGTGTGGTTAAGGAATGTATTACACAGCTAGCTTATGTGGAGTCCCAGTAGTGTCTCAGGCTATTCAAATAACTTCTAAACTTGCCTGTCTCAGTCATCATTTGTCATAAGTACAGTTTAAATAAATAGTACAGAAAACTTTATATGTTAGGCAAATAAAAGGAAATTGTATTAGGTAATATATTATAATATCGGAACATGTCTAAGCAATTCATAGATACTACTTTTGTAGCTTTTAAAACTCATGTCATGTTATGACTATAATTGTTATACCCATTTTGTCAATGAAGAAATAAGAGAAAGAGAAATTAAGTTATTAAATTTACATTATTGGCAAGAGGGCATTTCCTACATAGTGACTCTGGGGCTGCCTGTGACAGCAAATTACAGAAAGCCATGTCTCTCTTTTCTCAGATATCAATGCTGACAACTTGTCCTTTAGACCCCCATCCCCACCCCCAGCTTTTAAATGAGCAATTCCCAGCTTCTGGCTATTATAAATAAGGCTGCTATGAACATGGTGGAGCCTGTGTCCTTACTACATGTTGAAGCATTTTCTGGRTATATGTCCAGGAGTGGTATAGCTGGGTCCTCAGGTAGTGTTATGCCCAATTTTCTGAGGAACTTCCAAACTGATTTCCAGAGTGGTTTTACCAGCTTGCAATTCCACCAGCAATGGAGGAGTGTTCCTTTTTCTCCACATCCTCTCCAGTATTTGCTGTCCCCTGAGTTTTTGATCTTGGCCATTCTGACTGGTGTGAGGTGGAATCTCAGGGTTGTTTTGATTTACATTTCCCTGCTGACAAAGGAGGTTGAACATTTCTTTCAGTGCTTCTCAGAAATCTGGTGTTCCTCAGATGAGAATTCTTTGTTTAGCTCTGTATCCTGAACCCAGATGTCCCTCAATGGAGGAATGGATACAGAAAATGTGGTATATTTACACTATGGAATACTACTTAGCTATTAAAAA
>BDUI01009761.1:51567-65704 GCA_002335545.1 Apodemus speciosus | reverse complement strand
AGTTCCTGCACAGGATGACTGACCCTCTTTCAGCCACAGCAGTACCCCCTCCCACAGGCATCCCCAGGCTTCTTACAGCCTCTGCCTTCCTTCTAGGATATTGAATATGTTCTTCATTTACATATTTCAAATTTTATACCCTTTCCCTGTTTCCCCCCTCCAAGAAAACTCCTAACCCATCCTCCCACTCCCTGCCTCCAAGAAGATGCCCCTCCACCCAACCCACTCCCACCTACCCCGCCCCCTCGATTTCCTCACTCTGGGATATCTATCGAGCCTTCATAGGACCAAGGACCTCTCCTCCCAACAAAGCATTCCTCTGCCACACTTTTGGCTGGAACCATTTTTAAGCATACTAAAAATCAGTAAGAAACTATACCCATAAAAGAATTTCTGCAAAGACAACTTCTATGTTACTTTAAAGGAATTTATGTAAAAATCTTATATTTCCTTTTTCATTTTCTCCTATAGTTCAATGTGAAACCAAAAAAAAAAAAAAAAGCCATCAAAGTGAAGGAGACTTTACAGTTCTCAATCCCAAAGCAAGTCTAGACAGCTTATTCCTTGCTGTTTACAAAAAGTCACCTTTCTAAATCACAGAGTTCAAAATYGACAGTACTGATATATGAGGCAATTGGAATACATGATAAAGTCAATGCTGGGGGAAGGGTTATTAGATAGAAATGCTTCTTAAAGACCATTTTCAACTGATTTAGTGAATAGTATAGTTTCATCTAAAGTAGAGAATGAACAGAATCAGCTTCTAATCTAGACAGCAATGATACAACAGACTAATAATACAACTCAACAGTAAGAAATGCCTTTTAGTAAAAATCTCAAACATCTGTACAACTAAGCACAGCTGTCTTCATTACTTTGAAAGCCAAACACTAAGCATAGAGAGATTCTGAGGTGACCTGGTATTTCCTGGTTCTCATGCACCATGTGTCTTTCCATGTGTGAGGGTCAAGTTTGGTGCAAGGACCATGGATAATTAGAAAACTCACCCATCTCTGTATCAAGATGAGGGTATTAGAAGGATGCTGCATCCCCTGCTGCTGGAGATGAGTAGCTCTGCTGATGCTAATTTCAGAGAGAAAGGAACTTCAGGGAAAGAAATAGCTTTACAAGTTTATCAAAACAGCACCAGGATGCACAATTAGCAAAGAACAGTGTTCATCTCCTCTCCTGATACCACCTTCCAGKCTCAGGATGCTAAACAAATGACTTCCTGGAATGTTTCTGTCCACCTCTATAAACTCAGTTGAWCTGATGATAGAATGTTCAAGTACTCCTTAAAAGGTCCTGAGCTTCTCATCTGTTCAGGAGTCTGCAGCTTCCACAAAAACTATCCCTGAATAATGACCAAACTATCATCTCCAGGTGTCTTATTAAATTATTAAACTCCACCACAATTACTGGAGCTGATAAAGTGCTGGCGAAGGGTACAATAGTGGCGGTAATTGTGTGGCAGAATGATTAAACAGCAGGCTGCAATAATTATTCCACTCCATCTTCAGAGATGGAGTCACAGCTCTAACAGTCAAATCAATCAATTAGCGAAGAAGAGTGCTGATGAAGGGAAAAAATCAATAAAAACCAAGTTTTCACAACAAAGCAATAAATCAATTCCACATAATTGTGCTGCTTCCTTGTACAGAAAGTGTGATAGTGTCTGTTATTGCAAGTAAATACCACAGTGATGGTCCATTGTCTTTACCTATAGTTGTAAGGCAATCTCATTACTTAGACCTTACAGAATATAAATGAACACCAGGTCTCAGTCTATATTTTTCAAAAGGAATGCCATAGCAGAGAATCTCCTGGGTCAGTGAATCTTAGGCTCCTGCCACTTTCTTTCTATGGTAAACCCAAGTCACCTATATGGCGCCAATAAAAAAGTAATGAGAACAGTGCTTTGGGAGTGTTCTATGTTGACCATTGCAAATTTGCAAAGCATTGTAGAGAAGGGTAGATCTTTAAATTAATATATTACACAGAGTGGCATACGGATGGGCAAAGCAATGAGKTTTCTCATGGTCATGTGGTTGATGACCATCTGTTTTCACTTCAGTTACTCWACCTGGGTAGAGTATCCTGTTCAAAGGAAAAGATTTCAGCCTCCACCTGCTCCCCGAAGCTGGCTATAGGGCTACTAGTAATAGGTTTGTGGTGGAGCTAGGCTGAGGATTGGAGGGTTGGGTTGGAAATAGTGCAAGTCCCTAACAGGTTAGGCTCATTCTTTGGTAGAAAAATGTGGTCTTAAAATGACGTCTCTTGGGGCTGCACTAGATGTGATGGAAAATTAGAATTAGTGAAGCCAAACGTCACATCCAAGTTTCTGACACCTTCAGCTTGCTGTTCAGTTGGCACTGCACTCTTCATATTTTGGTTGTCAACTGTTTAACTGACAATGCGAACTAAAAAATTCTGACAGCGTCCACTAGTCTCATCTTCCAAATATTTCTAGGGTATGTCTTTTCATCTCAGTCTTCAAGCAAACTCAGAATGGATGAGTCCAGACAAGACAAATTAAAATGTCTATTTGGTTGATTATAAAGTTAATGTGTGATTGTAAAAACCATAGTTAGTGGCTTAAAAATGGCAATTAGCTAAAGTATCATGGTTGCCTCTGACCATAGCAAGGTTTGAAGATCTATTCGCACTCTCAGGAGTCAGAATATTGTGGTTAACACCTGTAAATGCAAAAGGTACAAAGCATCAGCTAAGGGACAAGATGTAGAGTTAAGTGTAGTAGAATCTGGCACAAGTTTCCCAGGGTCCTCTCCCTGCCATGTGATCTGGACCTACCTGATACCTCCCACTACAAATTCTAATGACATATGTGAAATGTTACAGTACTGGGGACAAAGATGGGGAGTCAGTAAACATGGTTTAGGAGGGGGGCTGGCCATCCAGGGTCTCTACTGTACAGAGGCCCAAATGGCAGAAGATACCCAGGCATCATCCAAATCTAGGTTTCCAGTCTCCAGCCAATGGCAAACTATGGAAAGCTTACAGTGCTAATACTTTTCTCTAAAGGTAAAATGACTTAAAATTCTTAATGACTTTTCTTTACCTGCTTTCCAGTTTTTCTTCCCCCCTCCCTCCCTCCCTCCCTCCCTCCCTCCCTTCCTTCCTTCTCATTACACAACTGGATATCAAGGCTCCTATGACCCACTGCAGCCAATGCCACAGACCAGACATTAATTCATGTCCACTTTCATGTTTTCATGTTTAACTTGTTATCCTCCTTATGAAGTATGAGATGGTTCCTTCTAARACACAACCCCTCCAGGTTCTCAACTGCACCATTTCCCTTATAATGGTGGCATGCACATTTTGAATTCTGAATTGAAGCTTCCAACTTAGATGTCCTCTCTGAGTGGGCAGAGCTAATTTGAATCTGCCCTTGACTCCTAGGCCTTGCTGTCCACTCCATATTGAGTTCCCAGAATATAACRCTGGTTTGGAGGGAGAACAGGCATGCATTTTCTCTTACAAAGCCATCAGGCTTGCTAGTGCTGACATTGAAGAATTGTACAGCAGCTTAGCATTAGCCTTTTGAAATACTTTCAAAGATGGCAGACCATGTTGCCTCTGGGGAGGAATAGAGGATGTGAAGGGAAAGACCTGGCCAGAGGGCAAGGAAGAGGAGAAAGTGGAGTTTAAAGAAAAGAGCTGAAAGGCAACCTTGATTTAGAATGACCCCAGGTCAAAGCAGATTCTGAGCCATGGGGATGAGAAGAGGGAGAGGATGGGGGATGGGAGGATGGGGGTGATTTAAGAGCTGTACACTATGTGGAAACATGAAAAATACTGAACATTTTTATCATAATTCTGCCTTATTAAATATCTCATACATTCAACCAGTCTGATATGCATATACACATACACACACATATATACATGTATGATATACACATACACACTATATACATATATGGTATACACATACACATGCACATATACATATACCTGCCAACAATACTATTCCATACTGACTATCAATATTAACTAATTACTGGAAATTCAGTAAATGTTCATCAATTTGGGGGGCTTTATGTTTGTTTGTTTGTTTGTTTGTTTTGCCTTTTTGGTAGATCTATTTTTATAGGCAAAGAAAAACAAGACACAGGAGCTTAGATTTCTATTTCACTTGGTTTTCCTGTGAAGGGTTTGCTCCCTACAACATGAAAACAACAGCCTTCTTTCTCTTTTTCTCCCTTGCTTTTTCCTTCCCAGGATCCTTCCTTTCCACCTGGAGCCCCCACACTATTCTGTTCCTCTGARTCTCAATATCTTACTGACCTCTACTCACTRCTGCTCCCCTCCAGACTCCCCAGATTCCATCCTAACCTCGAACTAAATGACATTGTCTCTGGTAGTTGTTAAATCTTACTCCTTGTTGGAAACCACACAGATATGCTCTCTACAGACTCAGGCTTGCTTGGCCTTATCAGCCATCTCTAGTTTTTCACATTACTTAGTGCTATTAAGAGAAAACAACTATGTAAAAGCACACTTTAAACAATGTGGTTGTGTTATGGACTTAAAGAGCTTTCAGACRCAAAAAACCGGGAGGGGTCATGAAGAAACTGAAATCTGCTGACCTAACTAGCAGACACGGGTTTTTGTTTTTTGGGGGTTTTTGTTTCATTTTGTTTTGTTTTGTTTTGTTTGTAAAGCAACTGATTTGCCAGAGAAATGCTATCCCCAGAAGAAACTTTAAAATGCCATTAGCTGTTTCTCATAAAGCAGGTGGGTTTTCCCCTATTCTTGGGAGTAAGCTTACTCGATCTTGTTCCTGTGTTTTCAGTATGGTTGTGGCTTGCATAGAAGAAAARCAAAACTACAGAAAAGGACAGCCAGTATTTTTATCATTGTCTAAAATGGAAATAGAGTGGTCTTGTTTCAATCAGGAAGGTACTGAATGAGGCGCTGTTAGGTTTTTTTTTTTTTGTTTTTTTTTTTTAATGTAGAGACACGTTCATGGGGAAAGGGCTGGAATGACTAGGCAGTTGCAAGAGGCAGGTAGGTAAGGGGACAGCAGCTCTGATTTCCTGGCTTCTGTTACTAAGACAGGTTTCCCTGGTTCCTTCCTAGATTCCACTTTTTCTTTTGTTTCCCATCAGCTATGAAGAATGGTCACTACCAGGCATGCTCAAACCAYGATAGCATCAGTCCAAATGAGCCCTCTGATGTTAGGAGCTCTGATGTTAGCACTTTGTCCTCCCAATGAGTTGTTTATGTGGTATATGTTAGCAGTGAGCCAAAAAAAATCATCAGTACAGTTGATATTCCAACACAAAATTAAAATGCTAGCGATAACAAACTTCTCAAACATAGGTCAGAGTGAGTAGGAGGAGAAAGTTGTCTGAAGACCTGAAACTCCARACAGCAGTGATCAGATAGTCAATATAACAACTCCCCTCAAGTCCTTTCCCTGCTCAGCCTAGATGCTTCCAGGCCCTGGCCTACTCACCCACTTCTATCAGAATTGACARCCAATTCCTAAAATATCCTTGAAAAAAATTCTTTCTTTAGGRAAGTAACTTAATTTTGTTGAGTCTCAATCATCTTTATRTATCAAATGGAAAGTAAAAACTTGTGCCTCATGGGATTGTTTCAATGATCAAAGAGATTGCCTCTTTTAGACTCATATCAGGAAGAAAATCCAAATAATTAAAAGTAGGGGAAAGGGTACATTTGAGTATATTTCGTATACCACCTTAAATTTTATAAATGTGCTCAATTTGTGTATGTTCTAGTTTGCTTTTGATTTCTAGCACAAAACACTGAGCAACACAACTTGATGAGGAAAGAGTTGACTTGACTATTGCTTTGGGGTTGCAATCTATCATTTGCCTTGCTCTGCCTGGCTTAGTCCTGGAAATCTGACTGGCATAAGAAGGCAAGGAAAGAAAAGACAGAAGCACAGACACCGGGGTTGGGGGAAGAAAATGTAGAATTGAGTTGTGTTACTCTAAGGGCACTAACTGCAAACCAGAACCTCCATGGATGCATTTATTGTTTACATCTGAATTGAGGAGGCAGGTTTCTGGTCTACAGATGAACAATAAGGAGGCAGTTGCAGCTGGTCTGGATGGGAGGTCTCCATAGGCGAGCAGTCCCAGGCTACGAATGTCCCAGAAGAAACTGTACCTTCCTAAACAGTCATCGTTGGACCAGAGAAAGGTTTGTATGATTTCCTGCTCTATATGTTTCTTTGATTTTTAAAAATGTACCCATAAATGTTGACTGCATGCAAGCAGGTTTTTGGTACCTACAGGGTAACTAGAAATCCTGGATGATCCTATGATAATGGATTATCTGCTGCCCAGCTCTGACACTTGTGGTCCTAGACACACTTTCCTCTGTTTCTTCAACCTAGTCTTTGAAGCCTTTGGGGGGGGGTTGTTATCAAATAAATTTAACTCTTCTTCCTGATGTATGTCCTCTCAGAGGACCATCACTGAAGCAATGATTTATCCATTGCTACATCTTCAGCACCTAGTACAGAAGATGCTGTCAAATGAGCAATGGGTATTTATGGGTTTGTGCTGACTGACAAGCCACACTGTTTTCCCTTTGTATCTTTCRTGTAATCATAGCCCRTCCAAGGTAGAATAACAAAGCATTCTTGACAGATCTCCTCATTAGCCTCTTGCCTTCCAAATCATGCCTATCTCAGACTGGGAYAGATAGTGATCAAATTAAACTAAATATGATATACTATACTTCTCACAGGACTCAGGACAAAATAGTTCTAGTTATTAATTAGCCTAAAACAAAAGACAAGTTCCTTATGTCCATATTAAAATTAGAACCATCAGGAGGAGTAAGAAACCTGACAGAGAGGGCAGCCCCAGTTACACAGTTGGAATTCTGTGGTTAAGGTTTCTTGTTTTTCTCAAAAGCTTGGAATAAAGTTTCACTTGGCAGCTAAGCAATGCTACTGGCTTCACGAAGGACAATCAGCCATCAGGAGGCCAAACGGGTTGTTGGACTTGGAAGTGTATTTTCAGCAAAACATCAAGCATCCAGTTAAATTTGCATTTCAAGTAACACAACAAACAGTTTTCTAGTATAATCCTGTGGCCCCTCCCATACATCAGGAGATACCTCAGATTAGATTCCTTGAGCATCCCCTGTTCCATGCGCATGATCTAGCAAGCCTAGTCTGGGGACCAAGAGCTCACAACCAAACCACCCGGGTGGCCTTTCCATCTCAAGCCTTCTTGCAAGATCTCTTGTTTTGTTTTTAAACAACTTTGATTTTAAAAAATTAGCTTTACATCTAAGCAATTGAGTTTTCTGAAGGTGAAAGTAACTCCTGAAATCTCTCACTTTTATCTAATCACATTCATACGAAGCCCAATATTCTTAGCAGTTTAGTTTGCTTATTGGGTTTTCCCCCTTGCTGAGTAGTTGATGAGGAAGGGTGACTAGTGCCACATACTCTCTGCTGTCCCATCTGAGGTTTCCTCCTGGCTGACATGTGTCATCTGGAAAGCCAGCTGTCATTTTGTGGTGTCAGGTTATGGGCAATCCCTTTGGTGAAGACCAGACAGGCCCCYTCTTGAGAGCCAAAGGGCCCCYAGAGGTTACCAAAGGTCTCCACCTGTTGGGTTTTGACAGTTCCCCAACGTTAAGTCAAAAGGCCTCTCTTTGCTATTTATATTGGGAAAGGATAAAAGGGCCATAAGCCCTTGAGACAGCTGATCAGACCACAGAAAAGTCACATTGTAGTRAGGAGAACAGATGTGGCCTCTGATGAGCTCTGCGTAGGAACAGCCTGGGCGTTCTCCTCAATCACTGTGATGGGCACATTAGCACTTGTGTCAACCCCATGGATCATTGCATGGATTTTCTGCTGTTTGTTTTTTCCCTCCATACAAACCACATATCTTGGATTTGTTCTGTTCTGGTGCATTAAGAAATATGACATTTTAGTACCATGCCACTCAAAACTCAAACCTTTGACTCTTTCTAGGCCACCCACCAATGACTCTTGAACTGTAGCAGTAGCTTTAGAAGTGTTTGGGGGGAAAGAAAAGAAAATTCAGAGATTAAAAGGCATGCATACATATTTTGATGCCGTGAACAAAACTATCATAATTCAGTAAAATATTTACTAACCTCTTTCTCCAGTTTGTTTATCTGTTCTAAATTGAATTGGTACTGCATTAAGATAGAATGCTCTAAGGGAGTTTTAGTCTTGAAAATAAAGAGGAGACTTCTCACTCCTGGTACAATAAGGATGCTTCTAAGCAGAATCTGATACCAATAGAACAAGCTCATCCTGACAGGGCTTCAGGGACAGATTAAACTGCGGAAGGACAGTTGACATCATCCGCTGAGAGGTATACACACCCTTTGTAACAGGCTTTTCAACTTTATTGTGACCTATATCTGACATTGCACATGGCTTTTAACCATATTTCTTAGTGGTATAATTAGTTGAAAGCCATACCTTCAACCTCCATAAACGTTTTCTCTAGTCAATGAAATGTTCTATTACATGAAAGGATCATTTACCCATGACCACCCCCGACCTTTATTTTATAAAATATCATAGTTGCTGTGGTAAACACACAATCAAAGCAACTTCCAGGGTCACAATCCATCATTGAAGGAAGTCAGGGCAGGATCCCAAGGCAGAAACTGGAGCGGAAACCAAGGAGGGACTCTGATCAGTGGCTCTGTTAGCTCTTTCATACCCTAGACTCACTCGCCTAGGGACAGCACCACCCACATCTATAATCAGTCAAAATAGTCTCATACAGACATGGCCACTAGCCAATAGGATGGAGGCAGCTCTTCAATTGAGGTTTCTTCTTCCCATGCATGTGACTTGAGGTTGTGCCAAGGTGACAATGAAGACTAACCAGAACRTCAAGTGAACTCTGCATACATCTTGAATAGCAAGAGTGATCAACTGGAAGCATTCCCCATTCTTCACTGCATTTGTGCTTCCTCCTTTGGTGGTAGTTATTAGAGACTTCTGAGGTTGAAAGTGAAAAGGGAACATTAGGATTGTCTATGTCTGGGTTTTTGTTTTTCCCACAACCTCTCATTTGTAGAGAAAGTTAGTGAGGACTTTCAACCTGACCTGCCTTGATTGGTATGTGCATAGTAAGTAGCCTTTTCTTTCTTTTTCTTTTTTTTTATTTTTTTTATTGGATATATTCTTTATTTACATTTCATTTCCCTTTTTCTGATTTCCCTGCCCCCCAGATGTCCCATATGTCTTTTTCCCTCCCCTTGTTCCCCTATTCACCCCTTCCCACTTCCCTGTTCTGGTATACCCCTGAACTGCTGCATTGGGCCTTTCCAGAACCTGGGTTTCAAAGGAAGGATTTTGCACTGTATTYGATGTGTGCCCCAAGAGGCTGGATTCTATAGATGGTGTAAGCTAGGCTTCCTGCCTTAGATCTTCTGGGTAGGTTCGTCCAGTAGAAGACAGATAGGTATACTAAAAGAGTGAAAGAATATAATAATGTGGATATCTTTCTGTCTCTTCCTGACCTTTACTGTTGTTGTCATTGGATAGCTGTTTTACTGCTCATTAAAGGTCAGTTTGATTCTGCCCACACCATTTTGTCTTTTAAAAGCCAAGTTTTTTCTATGTTCCTTTTGAGTAGTCCTCTTTGTGTCATGGTAGGAYTCTGCCCAATTTAGTCACTTTAGGCATCCCAGCTTTGTCCAAAGATGCACAAACCAGCACTCCTGAATGGTCTCTGTTTGTCTTAATTAGAKCATCTTTCTCTTTAGTCCTCTCTGTCCTGTTTGGAAAGTGACCTCTCCCAGTGTTCTAAGCTAGTGCTTTCTCTAATTTTAATGACTGCACATAAATCACTACAGACCTATCTACATTGAGGATTCTGTCTCAAGAGCACAGGTAGAGCCCAACCTCCTTTACCTCAAACAGACTGTCAGTCACTGCCAGTGCCAGGGGCCCACAGACCACACTCTGGATTCAGTGTTGGAAGACTTAAGAAAGATAAAGAGTAGTGRCTATCTGCACATACACACAGCCATMAATATCACTATTAGCTGAGAACAAGCCTGTCAGATTTTTAATCCTGTGTCTCTTGTCTGAGATATATAAATAAGAAGCTCTGATGGGACCCAAGTATGTGCATTATCAACCACCAGAAAGGATTTGGACCTATACTTATATAATCATTTAAAAAGAAAAGAGTGCTCGTGTATTAACTTCTTCTGAGTCACAGGTATTTSAATTGCTTTACGTAAGGTAATTGGGCATTCCTAAGACTAAATGGACTTCATTTAGAGACAGACTACCATTCTMATTCAGGAAACTCACATTAGTTACATWKCCCGACTATTAAATCTCTGATATTGTCAACACAAACCAACACAAAGGAAAAAGTCCTTCTGAAGATGATAAATGACCAAAAGGTTCAGCTCACTTTACTTCTAACATGCAAGTCTAGTCTGGGTTCTGGAAAATGTTCAAAGATGAGTTAATCAATCTTTGTCTTATAGGGTTCACTGTCTCATGGGGGAAATCAAGCATTGTCTGGGGCTACTGAAAGGCTGCTCTCTAGGATGAATGTACAAAATCAGCACATGAGGAATGATCAGGAGCTTGATCAGAAGTCTGTAAAAAGTCAGGTTATAGATAGAATGTTTCCTGGTTCTGAAGCAAGATCGATGAGTATGAAGCGATTCTTACATGAAAGGGAGCCCCAGCACAAAAGCTATTCAATTGTGTTGTCTGGTGGAGCCCTGCAGAGAAGCTTCTTTGACAGGRATATCTTTCGTGTCAAGCTTTTGAATCACAGCACTGCACTGACCAGACAAATTTGTCTTTTACTGTTCTACTTAGTACATACACAGAAAAGGGCCACACATGACTACTGGTCAACAGAYCTCATGTTAAATTAATATAATAGTATTCCRGGTGCAAAGTCCTCCTCTTGTGAGTTTAGTACTTTTATGTCAGGTTTGACTGACTCTGGTCACTGACRGGGTAGAATTTCTGAAGAGTGAGACCGGGAACATGGGTTGGGCAAATTCTCTATGGCTGTGCTGCCTGTWCAGAGCCTTGGATGGTGGACAGACATTCTGGATTCAAAACATCCATCTCAACTCACACCCTTTAAACCTTCAAAAACTTCACAAATGATTATATGARAAGCTATAACAGAGGCTATGAAAGCATTCTTACTAAGAGATAAACATTCAAAAAATAATCAATCTACCAGATTGAGATGCTTGCTCAAGAAGGTCAATAAAACTGAATTGATGGGTAAAATAGTTTCAATGAAATATAATTAATATTTCATAAAATCCATTCAAAATACATTTTAATATATTTACAAACTTGTGCAATCAACACTACTATCTAATTCCAGAGAAGTGGATTTCCAAATTAATCCATACTTCCATGACAACATCAAAATTATCCAGTGCATGAACTTTAGACTTTTCAATTAATAAGAAGAAAGCAAAAGACTGAAGTAGAGCTCCTACTACATACAAGTTTAACTCGAAATAAATTAAACCCTTAGTGAAGGGGCTAAAGCTATAAGGCTCAGAGAACAAAACATCATGTCAAACCTTTGAGACATAAACAGATTCTTAGATATTACAACAGAAATACGAGGGGCAAAACACAAATGCCAGGCTATCAGAATTTTTAAAAATTCATCTTCAAAACTCACTCTCACAAACATGAGAAATATGCCCCAGAAAATGGAAGACAATACAAGCAAATGATATATACAATAAGGGACTTGTTTAGTAATAGGCAAGTAATATTACTAGACATATATCCAAAACAGCATATGAACAGCCATTATGAGCATGAACAAATCCTCATCAATGCTCATTAGAGAAATACAAATCGAACCATGGAGAGATACAGTTTCAAGCAGATAGGATGGCTAATTTCACAGGAACTGATGCTAACAATCAGTGTTGAGGACATAGAGAAATGGAAGCCCTAGTACCTTGCTGCTCAGAATGAGAAAAGGTGCCATCACTGGGGAAAACAATCTGGCATTTCTTTAACAAGTTACACATAACATTGTCATTATTGCCCAGCAAATCAATTCCAAGACATTTAAAAACATATGTTATCCAGAGACTCTTAACTAGTATGCCTAGAATAAGAGCCACAGCGATATTTATTTAATAAATAAAAGCTAACTTTCCAGAAGATACCAATGTGAAGCCCAGACTGAGAACCGTTGTCTGAGGACTAGAGAAATAGGAAAATGAGAGATTGCATTTGTCCCCCATTTGTCCCATTCTGTTTATGACCCAGTTGGCTTATAGACTTGAGAAGATCTTAGAGGAGAAAATTAGCTGCTATCCAGACGTAAATGCACCACCTTTTACTTTCAAGGCACAGCAAATGAGAAAGTGAACAGAAGCTCAGAAATCATGATCTTCAGATATCGGTTTAATTCAAGGGTCGAAGCAAATCACTTAGCATGTCTACTTTCCTCTACAAGCAGAAATGGTATTCAAGAGGACTCGCATTGTAAGGTATGGCTCTAGATAGACAAGACTTAGACAAGGGCCACCTTTGATCAGCTTTTTAACAGTGTTGGCCTAAGGGCTTATATGAATGCAAAGCTTGCAAATTCCTAGATTATAAAAATTATTACTTCTCAGTTTTTCTGTGTAAAATCTCTTAGTGAACGTGGTCAGTCCAACCAAATGATCAAAACTCTTAACTCTGGAATGTCAGTCACTAGAAAATACGGCTCTTATCAAATTCATCTCTAGATATTACAAATTATGCTTATAAAAGTCTTATGTAGCTACTGTAGTGCACTTAGAGAAAATAGGAAAATGAGCTATTTCACTTGATAATCTTTGCTACCACTCACATGAGATTTCAGTTCGTAGTTGAAGGTTTGGGTAGTATTTCTCAAATATTTTTATAAAAAAAATAATTAAGCAACTATGTTACTTTCATTTACTTGCATCACCAAACTGCACAGAAATAGAATTTAACTGGCTTAATTAATATTTGAGCATCATTTTACTAAGTTGCCATTTCCAGTGGGGATCAAAGTATTCATTTTTCTGCAGTTATTAATAATGTTGAGACAAAGAGGTTCTGCATACATCCCTCTTCCAGTTTCTGAACATGCCCTTAGGACACATATCAAATTGCCCATTCAAGAACTCCTTTCTGGGAACCACCTGCTCCCCCAACAGGTGTGCCATATTTATATTTAAGGTGTGGAATCCTGCCTTCAGAGCATAGCTAATCGGTGTGATACGGTATGCTGGATCCAAACAACTCTATTTATTTTTTTAAGTTTGGAACTTTAACCTAGAGGAGATAAAGATAGTGTTATTTCTGGCCAAGTTGCATGATTGGCRGCATTCTAAAGGAAGGACTGTTGTACTAAATAAGACATCAGAAAGCTCAGATTCCTGCCATTCTCTAAGCCTGGCTTTCCAGCTCTCCCTGAGTGTGTTTAAGACGCACACCCAAATCTTTTCAGAAAATACTCTTCCTCAATTCATTGTATCTGGTTGATTTCATCAACTTTAAAATTAAGTAAAATGACTCCATTAGTAAGAAATAGATGAAATAAGTAACATTTCTGGCAAAATTCGCTGAAATATATATATATATGTGTGTGTGTGTGTGTGTGTGTGTGTGTGTGTGTATCCTTCATAGTCCCTGAGAAAATTTTGTCATTTACATTCTTCACTAGTGATAATATGGAAGAACCATGATTCACTTCATTGTTAAATTCGTAGGCAGATAATATCAGCCTTTTAATATTTAAGACTGTCATTATCAGTAATTTGATAGGCTTTCTAGATAGATAAATTCTGTAAGCCTCTGAACCTGGTTTTTCCACTTATCTACCTTGTGTTCTAGGGCTCCTATTAGTGATAGAGCAAATGTCTTTTGATCTTGAGCCTCTAACTTTGATTGGAGTGTTCTCAGAGTTGCTGTCATTATTCATATGCCAATGTCACTGTGAACTCACCTTTCCTTGTATCTGAAGAATATGTCACATTGAACCACATATGTATTTTTTTATTTTGATGCACTAGAAATAATATGCTACCAAACAGCAGTTCTTTAAAACTATGGAGAAGGGATACTTTTATTAAGGTTTTTGAGAAA
>BDUI01009761.1:9165-29516 GCA_002335545.1 Apodemus speciosus | reverse complement strand
TGCTGTCTCCTGAGTTTTTAATCTTAGCCTTTCTGATTGGTGTGAGGTGAAATCTCAGGGTTGTTTTGATTTGCATTTCTCTAATGACTAATAATGTTGAACATTTTTTTAAGGTGCTTCTCAGCTGTCCAAATTTCTTCAGGTAAGAAGTCTTTGTTTAGCTCTGTACCCCATTTTTTGATAGCGTTATTTGGTTTTCTGGGGTCTAACTTCTTGAGTTCTTTGTATACATTGGTTATTAGCGCTCTGTCAAATGTGGGGTTGGTGAAGATCTTTTCCCAATTTGTAGGTTGTCGATTTGTCCTTTTAACAGTGTCTTTTGCCTTACAAAAACTTTGTAATTTTATGAGGTCTCATTTGTCTATTCTTGATCTTAGGGCTTCTGGTGTGTCTTCAAGACAGCTACAGTGTACTTAGATGTAGATCCTAAATACCAAAGAAATGAGAAACTTAAAAAAAAGTGACCTGATCTGAAAGAAAAAAAGAGGGGTGCTGAGGTCAGTTTATGTTTCCTGAGCTGGTTTGAATTGATACTCATGACCAAATTAAGTCATTGACACCTTGTGTCTGMGAAGGATGCTGAATATTCATGCTGCTCARTTGGGTTTAGCAGCTGTATCTCCTGTGTTCTGYTTGATTTTACAACTGAAAAAAGCTTCACACACATCAGTAGATGTCAGSGCAACCCACACATGCTCTGCATCACTGCGGCTGCAAACTGGCARCACTGGGGGCTTTTGACTCCTGATAATGTGCCTTCTCTCTATATGGTCCTGACTCTGGTGCTCAGGCACAGCATTTAATTAGTGTTTCAATCATCATTTAAATATTTCCACATCAAATTCAATAAAGATCAAGCAGCTGAATTTTGGGACAAGTGATTGTATCATCAATGATGTCTCTAGAGACATCTTATTTGAAGGTTACCAATTCAAGCAGAGGACCTTTAAAAGTTGTTAATTGCAGTAAATCCTTCTGCAGCTGCAAAATCAGTCCTGTGAAGAAGTGACTAGCTCCTTTGATCTTAATGAACTAAGATGTTTTTCATGCACCACGGTAGCTGGTTGGGTCCTGAGCTGCAGTTTCCAAGAGTACAGAGGTCACCTCCTTCTAAACAATCGTTCACGCGAGCTAAGTTGTAATTACCCTGTACATAATTAGCTATCAACTTAACAGTTAGAACAACTTCATCGCCTGGGATTCTTTTAAAGGATAAGGCAAACAAAATGTTTTGAATGGAGATCTTAAAGATTTTTGTCACTCTCAAAAGAAGGAAAAGATACAAAAGACCTTGTGATCAATTTGCTTATGGTTACCTTGTCTATCATGTTTAAAGRATCATAACATGGCTTGTGACCTAAGAAGAAATTTTACTGAAAATTTTACAGAAAATTTACTGACACCTAACAGAACTTCCCCTGGACTCAAGGATTCAAGAACCTAATGCACGTTTACTGAATGCAGCTACGTTTTCCTTTACCTCTAAATTGCCCCTCCAGACCTTAAATAGCTTTTATGGTTTGCTTTCAATGCAGTTGTTTGGAGAAGGAGTCTTTAATAATCCATTTCAAAATGAAGTGAAGGGATTTCAGAAAGCCCCCAAACCTCAGAACTAAGGAAGATTATCAAGACATCTTTAAATGGAACCACTCTTGTTTTTGTGAACAACTTTGGGCTTTATCTTTCAAGTAGTCAATTATTGTGGAAAAGAAGAAACCACATACAAGAAAGCATTTGAACACTTCATATGTCACTTTTTTTCAAAATTAAGACTTACACTTCTGCTTTCATGATACTTACAAGATATAATATTTTAGAACTCTTTCCAGCATTCATCAAGGACTTAAGTTGTCCTTGATGCTGCTGAAATCCCTATCTTCCATCTTGTAGTGTCTGCAAGGAATTAGCCTGCTCTCTAATGTTGGCTTTCTACAAGTCCAGGGATTTGTTTTTAATCTTTTGAGGTGTGCCCCTATTYATCCTCTACTACTCAACAGACAGTATTCTAGAAGGTCTTGAAGTGGCAATCTTAAGTATTGTCAAGGGGATGAGGCTGCATGTCAGTGGTAATGTGCTCATTGAGCATGTGTAATGCTCTTGTTTCCAACATTTCCAACTCTCAACGTCCTTTAGGCAATGCTGAAGAGCTCCAGAACCATCAGTGGTGACATGCTGTAACMGCACCAACACCTACTGGTGAGTGAGCTGTGAGCTAGACAGTTGAACTCCTGAGTCTCATCTTTCATAACTGTTAAAGTAGCAAGAAGGACTGTACTGTCATGGAAATGTGTCAGGGTCAAGAAAGAAAACACATAGAATGCATTTAGCTCAATACCTTATGTTGTGAACTGCATGGTTTAGTTACTGACCTAACTGGAGCAATGAGCAATGGCATGCACCAGTTGATGGTTTGTAAACATTCATACTTTACCACTTCCCTGATCCTGACCTGAGGAAGCTTGGGCATCCCCCTGGGTTGGAAGCACTGAGGTGAGGCGTTTGCTATGTCTGTGCTCATATCAGCAGCATACATTCACTCTCAGGGCTTCCACCGCCCTCTGCACTCTTACTCAATGAGCATCTAACAAGCAAACAGTGTACAGTAAGTGTCAGAGCCCAGGTGAGTCCCAAAGTCTGACTTTCAGTTCAGCATTCATTCCGTTCTCTCGAAGTGAGCAGCTTTCTTAATTTTTTTTCAGTTGTAGAACAACTTAATACTTAATACAAGGCCTTAATACTATAAAAAGAAATACAGTTCTTTCATTCTGTATCAAAAGTAAGGCCAAATTCGCTTGAGAAGTGAATTGTAAGTGATTGTTTGAGGCAGTTCTTTCCAAATGTCTTAGCCAAAGCAAAGTGAAGTAGGATTCTACATTGGAGAAGTGCTCCCCCTCTGATTACTTGCCTCTCTCTRTTCTKCCTACCTACACAGAGCCCATACTTTGTAACTCTACCTTGGAAAGCATCTGTTCCATGCATTTATTATGTTCTTTGATATGGCAAGTGGTTTGTAGGAGGCAGAGGAGTAGATCATGAAGTAGAAGGCCATTCTAGCTCTTTCAGAGAAATGACAGTGCCATTCCAAAAGGTTATTCTGGGGAATCATTCATTTAGAAAATGCAACATCTTCATAATAAAGCAAGCAAAACAAGTGCTAAGCTCACCACTAACCTTGATTATATTGTCAGGAAGAACGGCTCCTGAAGTATGTCAAGCATGAAAAAGCAGTTAAGGTGAACATTTTCAATTTTCCACCCTGGTTTAATCAAAAGGAGTTTTCTTTATTTGTTCCATCTTGCTGATACAGTGGCTGGGCCTCACCTCTGGGTCACCAACCAACGTGATGGTAGGAAGGCAGATCACAAGCTGTCCTCGGAGGCTCTGCTGTTGTGAAGGTGGCCAGGGAAACCCAGCAGCTGCATGACCAGGGAAAACATTGCAGGAATTTGTTTCAACAGGAGACAGGACAATACCTCACATCGCCACTCTCTGTGCTCAAACATAAAGACAAGCAAAATTGGAGAAAACTTATCTGGAAGAAAAAAATATAGCTGTAAAATTCAAGGGAATCATCACCTGAGACCCTTGTCTCTCATAATCTTGCCTATTTCCCATTAAATGATATATATATATATATATGTATATATATATATATGTATATATACATACACACACATATGTAATTTTTTGAGGATGCTTCAAAATTAGCAGAAACTTTAATGCAACCTTAGGAAGCCACATGTAGTCTTCTGCCTTTGGATCTTCTCACAACTGTTCCATCTTAAGTTGTTTATTCCGGTCCCTCCTCCTCCATATCCATATTTCTCAGCTCTGGTGAATGTGAATGATTCTTCTGCAGCTACCACAGGAGGTAGTCTTCGACCTTCATGCACTAGTTACCAGAACAGTCCTTCAGTTGTATTTTTTTGTAGATAGTTAGTCTATGGTCCACATTAGTGCTACAGGACTAACCTCCCTTGAGTCAAAGCTTTCGTCATCCTACTCAGTCCTGCAGATATGTAGTCATTGCTGTCTCCTTTGCTATTTATGTCTGTCTGCCTTTGAATACCCACCAATCCAGATGCCTTTCTCTCCCAACATGTTGTGTCTTCCATTGGCCTCCTTCCATTTGTTACTATTACTGCTTATGTGCATGTGTATATACTTGTTCTCTGCTTTCTTTCTAGGGACTATTGGGCTGAAGATTTGTATGTTTCTTAATTTTCTTGTGTACATGCAAGATGTCATTTCTTTTGAAGGACACTATATTTAAGACTCAGTTTTAAGCTTCATTTAAAATAAGTTCTTTTTCAGGGCCATGGAACAGCTCCAATTAAATTTTAAGTTGACAGGGAACAAGCCGCGTGGGTCACTCTTGTGCTGAACATCTTCCTTATACCAGGTCAGTATTTGTCACTGCTCCTGTAGAGGTTCTATCCTTATTGAAATAAAGCTGTTCTGACATAGATGCATAGTTCTCTGCAGAACAGTTGTAAAGCAATATCTATTTATTTGCTTAAACCAYAGATTACTTTATTCTAATTATAAGTGCTATGTATGGGTTAAAATATCAACCATTTACTTCTGTGTATGAATTAATGAGTACAATAGTCAGCAACAGGGTTGGATAGTCTGTATTCTATGATGTTGTGCATCTCATCTGAGAAAGCTCAAGGACTGGGTATTTTCTGAAATGGTTGGGAATGAAATTTTCTGGAGACTCATTCATGACCACATCTCAGTGGATGGCCAAGCTGAGCTTAGCATTTGATCTACCYGTGACTTGACTTCCTCAAACATGGAAGCCCTGGGATAGGCAGACAACTCTAAATTAGGCTGTTTTAAACACAAAACACACACCCCAGTTTTTAAGGGCCCACCTCAGTAGTCACTCAGCATCAACAATGCCACACTCTAATGGTCAAAGAATTAAAAAGTCTCTCCTCACTCAGGTGATGGGAACCAAAGATCTCTGTTCTCCATGGGTGGAGTGTCAAAGAATTTAGCTAATTTAAAAAYACACTGCACTTTCCAACTCTGAAATTCAAATCACTTAGCATGCYGTGGTATATATGTGGTAATAGGTTTATAATAAAGGTACTAGTATTAATATCTGCAGGTTTCTTCATTCCCTCCATTACATTCCTTATTATTATATTTGTACAATGCCATCCATATTTTATTTCCCTTGGGACATTCCACATGAGATTCTATTCTGATATAAGGTCATTGTGGTTGTAATTAAAGATACCTGGTCTAAACCAYCCATGCTTAGGAGAGGCTTTGAATATAGTTACTAATATTAACAGCCTCATGTCTCATCTGTTTCACCACAAAGTCACTTCATGAGCACAGAAACACAGAGTTGAAATAAAAAACACAGAGTTCCTATTGGGGTGGTGGACATTATAATACCAAATTCTATCAAACCAAGTCACCTTTCAAATGTTTTATTGGCATTATCTTGAGCAATGGCAAAAGGTACAGATGAAGACATCAGCAAAAAGTGAGGCAGAGGAAAATGTCTTCCTGAAAACGTTCTATTCAGTCTCCAAAGAAGGGCTGAAGAGAGACAATTATGCTGACTACTTGAGATGAGCCACTCAGCCCAACCAGTCACATAGTCTAAGTACGGCTATCTGTGCTCTCAAGACACAGAGCAAAAGAAAAAGTAGGCTACGCAGAAAGACAGAGCCAATTATATTAGACATTTCCATTTAAAATCTCTACCTTAGAAGCAGGAGATTCAAGAAATAAATATGAATGGATGTGATGGGTCATGAATAATCCACAAGTAAATCTTAAAACTGAAAGCATTTCACATGTTGATTTCCTAAGACTTTGCAACCTGCTGAAGGCTGCTCCTCTTTTGTGCCTTTCATTCCCTTCTCCTAACTCCCATACTTTCTCCACCCCTTATGACTATGGAGTCCAGAAATGTGGAGCATCCCAAAGGAGGCCTCCTCCTCACTATTTTACATCTCATTTACATTTCTAATTCCCCAAGGCTTAAAAAAAGAGATGCCACAAGACAAGCTGAATTGAGAGAGTCAAAGTGAATGGTAATAAGAGGTTCAATTACAGCTCGGTGCCTTTGCCTCATCTTTCTGACAAACACTCAAATAATTTGAAGTTCCTGCCCTCATTTTCTTGAAAGTGATTAGAAAACCACAATGTGGTTTTTTTAAAGCAACTTTGCAAGTCTATTCTTCATAAATCATACGTTAAGCTATCCCAAATGTTTGAGAGCAAGATGGGAAAGTGCCTTTTTAAAAAGCCGCCAGAGCTAAGACACAAAGGTGTAGGTGATAATCAGATATTTAGAATACAGTTTTGCATTTAGAGGCTCCTTCCTTTTCCTTTATGCGAGTCATTTTCAGGTGGGTTGTGCTGAAAAAAAGAACACAGGTAATAAGGCCATTAATTCTTTCTTTCCAAGACAGGAGTTCACTAGGGGAAGAGCAAATGAGCTGCACTGTTCATCACTGGCTTCAACTGAAGATGAGCAAAGTGACTGGCCAGGGCAGCAGGCAGGTCAGCCTCTTCCAATGCTTTCAAAATGCTCAGCAAGTTACAGAAATTAAGCCTTCCTACTCCTAGATTGTGGGTTGCTTGACTTTGCATCAGGTCAAAGCAATGATCTGTATAATTGCAAACCTTCCTATTACCAGAGCTTGTCACTTCAGAAAGYGATATCTGGGCATGAAGCCAGGCTTTGGTTTCACCTAGTTTCAGGATGTTCCATACTGATTAAAGGAAATACACTATGTCGTATAAAGGAAGACCAGAGCAAGCAGGTGGTGAGAGATAGAAAATATAAGGAAAGAGGGAGGGTGGAAGGGAGGGGGAGGGATGGTGGGAAGAAGGGAGAGAAGATGGGGGGAGGAAGGGACTGAAAAGGAAAGTTAGGATCACTTTGAAGAAGAGCATACCTCTGTTTACAGTTTTCGTTGCAACATGAAGGGGTATAGAAAATTTCTTCTTGCAAGGACCTATTTCCCATCATGTTTTTCACAACAAACATACTCAGCTCCCCAACTTGGCAAGAGACTCCACCTCACTGCAGAGAATTTCTACGGGGGGGGGGGGGAAGCATGGAATTCTGGCTCTGTTGCTGACTCCACTAAATGTAAAGACACTTGAGGAAAATGTTCATGGGGTGTTCAATCAAAGCCTGCTCTGGGCTCTTCAGAAGGTTCTCCTGCATCGCATCTACCAAAGAAGACTTCTATACAGAGCAGAGTTCAGAGATCATCAAACACTCACTGAACAAGCTACATTTAAGTAAAATATGTTCTCTATGTACCATTGCATTATTTAATATTAAACCATTAGAATAAAACATTTTTCTCTACTTCTGAGAATCAATTCTCGGGCCTCACTGAGCTGGGCAAGCACCAGAGCAATGAGCTATACAGTGCCAAGCCTAAATAAGCTATAATCTTGAAATTAACTCATAATCCAATAGTTTGAGGGGGTTTTCAAATTTCCAAGAAATTTATCTTAAGACTAAATCTCCTTGCCTACCTACATTAGAAAGTACCTACATTAAAAAAAATGGGAGGGGTGTGTTCCAGTATTATCACGGAACTTTCAGAGTTTATGCCTTTATGTGATTTTTAAAGGTTAGCAATGAAGCAAAGGAGTTGAGATTCTGAAAAATGTGAAACAAAACACACCAACAAAGAAGCAGAGAGAAGGAAAATGGCATGAAAGGAACATCATTCCACCAGGGTATTCTGCTGTAGCTTTTCTTGTGGATAATTATCACCCTTATTCTTAAGATTTGCACTCAAAGAATAATTGTCATCTTAAATCATGCAATCATGCATCATTCATTATTTAAGTCACTAAGCAAATGTGCAGAAAACATTGGAGCGTGGGAAGGTGCAATTCAACCGTGGTGGAGGGAGGGGACTTGAAATGACAATGTGGTAGATGTGATCACAGTTCTCTTAAGCTCTTCTGTGAGATGGGGGCAGGGGAGTACTTGTAAACTATGAGGAAAAAAACCCTTTGGAATGTAGAAAAATAGTATATTGTTCCTAGAATTTCAGATCTTCTCATGGGCTATTTCCTTCTTCTTTTGTGGAGTATTTACCTACCTTCCTCTCCCCCATCCCCCGACTCCCAGGATCCTAATAGATCCACAAAGAGACATAAAAAATTATGAGATCAATACTTGCTAGTCAATAGTAAAATCAAATGTTTTCAAATACCCAGGGTCTGGGCAAAGAAGCAATAAGCACAATTTTCTTCTCACTAGCAAGTGGCATCCCAACAAAGGCCCACTCCCTAACAACAGCTCAGCAAACACCATTACATTTTAACTCTTTTCATCATGATGGGAGCAACCCTGCACCCAGAATAGACATGTTCTCTGCTCTGTCTTCTAGATCTCCAGGCACATGCCTTGAACAGCGCAGTAGCTGTACTTTTTGTTCATTAGCTCCTTTACAATACCAAACCAAATTCACTTCCATTAGCTCATCTGCCTTTCAAATCCTTTTCCTGAGTGAAGGGAGCCTCGGTTAATACATAGTTTGCAGAAGTCTGTGTACTGAGTGACGGGAGTTCTGGCCAACAAATCCAGTTTCCTCATCTTATATTTATGGATAATGAGCCCCATTAAGCTGTTATGAAAAATCAGAGCAGCTGTTCTGACAATGGGTGATGAAATACTAATTTCTTATCTAAACAAAATGGGAAAGTCTCTTGTCCCTGGGCAAGAAACCCAAACAGAAGAGTGTGTGTGTGTGGGGGGGGGTAGAATGAGCAGATAATGCAGATAATTCTCTGCTTATTCAAAAGGTCTCCATGTTCTTATTTCTAATCAATGGAGAATACAGATGAGGTTGGGACACATACCCTAATTCACAAATGAAATTAATTACTGCATATTTCAATGGCTGAGATTTCCTCAAAGCTGTAGATAATCTAGTAGCACTTTGGAAGTTGTGCTCACACTAATTAAAGGCGTGGTTGTGAAATTTTCTTGAGAAATGTGAAATAAGACAATGGTAATTTATACGATGTGTAATACCGTGATTTTATGTGATATACAGCTGAGATAATGAATGGCTTTCTGTAAGGACAGGTGAACTCTTGTTGAACTATCTTTCTATTCTTTTATAAAAATAACCCTGCACTATGCTGAACCTCCACCTCAGCTGCCCCAAATGGCCCTTTCATCTTATTCTGTGTCTTTCAAGGTAGTCTGAAACTCCTATTTCATCACTCCTAATACCTTGTTTACTGAGAATGCACCCATCCCAAAATGTGATAGACTCCATCAGTACCTGAGTAACCAAGASATAGGAAGTAATTATTGTTATTTCAAGAATAAGAAGAGATATGTATATTTTGCCGAACTGCTATTATTGAAAGTCTCACACTTTTGTTTTGGTTTGTGTTTCATTTTTTTCTATTGGAGATGACTATCTCCTGGGGCAAGGACAGATGATGCTATGACTCTGTCCATGGCATTATCATAAACATCTACCTTTATCTCCGAGGCAGAAATATTGATGTTCAAAATTCCAAATCCAATGAGACTGAACACAAATTATCCTAGTTCTCCAGTATAAATAAAACAGACATCATAGACTTTAGATACAATGCTACAATTGAGGAGCTATTTCCTTCAGCCAGCAACTTTGGCCTTCTTTGCAGTGCATCACAGATTACATGTTAAATCTTCCTACTATGTCCATAGATTTATTTTTCCAAACGGTAAAGAAATGTATTGTTTTTTTTTTTTTTTATCAATGACAATCATAAGGACTGTTAGACTTTTCTTCCTCCGAGTTATATTCTCTCGGAAGTTATTGTGGGTATTTGTTGTAGCACACATAATAAAGCAAGGTAATGAAGTTAGGTAAGATGCAGAGACATGCTCATATCTCAACACCAACACCTCCCTGGAATTTCTTACTATGTTGACTATTTGGTAGTCTGTGCTCGGGAGCTGCTTCCTTCCTTTCCATAATTCTTATTTCACTAAGTTTTGTCTCTGTCTAACAGGAATGGTCTATGACCTAAATATGTATACATAAAATTAAGACTTAACATTATAGAGAACAAAGAAGAATTTTTAGCCAGAATCAAGATGAGACCATTATTTTGCCAAGACATTCCTTTTAGCTCAAAGCTGCCTACTGGCCCAGACACAATATTGCAGAACTTCCAGGGAAAAAAAATCAAAACTTCACACACTGGATCATTTTCTTGGGACCAAATTCCTGGACAATGATTTTCTACTTTACTTTGCCTAAGAAATGGTAAGCAACAGAGTGCACACAATGGTATACAATAGATTTTATGGGTGCTACTGAAGTCAGAGTACACTCAGTGATAACCAATAGCTTTTAAGGATGCAACTGAAGTCAAACTCTTTGTTATGTAAAAATTTGATAGCAAGGTATATGGCATAACATTTGCTATAATAAGAGCTTTTTGGTAGTTTATAGACCTGATGTGGGCATCATCCTCACAAGCTTATTTTATAGGAGAATAGAAATTCAGGAACCTAGAGAAATGTATTGTCTAGCTTGGCTCTTTTAACCATAATACAACACACACACACACACACACACACACACACAGCTTGGATAGATACTTCACAGATTGCACTTTAACAGTCAACTTTCCTAAAAATATGTCCAAGATGTGTATGTTGACGAATGATGACACTCCTGGGGAGTTTCATGTAATATTTTTATCTAAAAGAATAGATACACACAATGAATTTCAGTCATATCCACTTCCAAATTCTGCCCTCTAACTCTCCTAATTCCTGCCCCCCATGTTTCTATCCTAACCTCATGATTCTTCTCTCTTTTTTCCACTTTTTCTTTATTTCTTTTGTGACACAGTAAGTTCAATTAGTGCTGCCTCATGGGTCTGAGGTCATCCACTACATCCTTAAGGACAACTGACTCTCCCTCTCCTTTGCCAGACATTATCATCAATAGCCTCAACAAGGTATGGTGACTTCTGTGCCTGCCTCCCATCTAGAATGCAAGTGTGGGGGGGTGGCTATGATGTGTATGTTTGTCTTAGGAATGAGCACTTCATAGACACCTGTTCTCTGCACTTGGACAGGTGTGATTCTCCATGTCAATCATGGTCCACTCAACAAAGAAGCTTCTCTGATAAGCGCTGAGACCTGGAAAAAACTCATATCCTGGTGTACAATGCACCTATATTATTTTAACATTTTTGCTTTTTTGGTACACTCATATAATTATGGACACACACCCGCGCGCGTGCGCGCGCGCACACACACACACACACACACACACACATACACACACACATCGCAGCCGTTGTGTCTTTCTACCTCTCTCTGGCATTTTATAAACCAGCCCTTGCCAGTTTTTAAAGAGTCAGTAATGCAAATCAGAGTTCTCTTTATTAAAAATGAAATATCCTTGTCTGAAAAGGACTGAATATATATTCTGAGTTTTTGGATGGAGCATCTAAGCCACAGAATGAGATTCTAGTTGTCTCAAGGACACTGTTAACCATAAACAACAGAAGTAATTAAAATTACTCCTGAGCAAATACCCAAAAGATGCTGCACCATACCCCAAGGACATATGCTCCACTATGTTTATAGCAGCCAGAAGCAACCCAGATGTCCCTCAAACAAAGAATGGATACAAAAAATGTCGTGCATTTATACAATGGAATACTATTCGGCTATTAAAAACAAGGGTATCGTGAATTTTTCAGGCAAATGGATGGGACTTGAAAATATCATCCTGATTGAGGTATCCCAGTTCCCAAAAGACATTCATGGTATAGACTCACGGATAAATGGATACTAGCCAAAAAGTTCGGAATACCCAGGATACAGCCCTCAGATCCAAAGATGGAAACAAGAAGGAAAGTCCCAGTGAGGATGCTGCAATCCCACTTCTAAATGGGAACAAAAGAGTCAAAGAAGGCAGAGGAAGGGAGGGATCTGGGTAGGTGAGGGGAATACAGGAATAAGGGAATAGGTTGGCAGGATCAGACAGGAGAGAGTCCCAGAGAGCTAGGAGAATGAATGGAAATATGCACCTGCCAGGGGTCAGGGATGGGGGCATTCTCTAAGAAGTTCCAGAGACCTGGGATGAGGGAGGCTCCCAGAAGTCAATGRAGATGACTTAGGAGAAATGCCCAACAGTTTGGATACGGAACCTGAAGAGACTACCTCCTGTAGTCAGACAGTAGAGGGATGGAGACACCAACCCGCCTACAAAACATTTGACCGAAAATTGGTCCTATCTAAAAGAGATGCTGGGACAAAGATGGAGCAGAGACTAAAGGAGTGGCTGACTAGTGACCAACCCATTTTGATACCCATCMTGTGGGTATCAAATCCTTCACACTATTAATGATTCTGTGTTGTGCTTGCAGACAGGAACCTAGCATAGCAACTGTCTGAGAGCCTCTACCCAGCAGCTGACTGAAACAGATGCAGATACCAACACACAAACTGGACAGAGGTCAGGGAAGCCTGTGGAAGAGTTAGGGGAAGGATTGAAGGCCCTCAAGGAGATGGCAACCCCACAGGAAGACCAACAATGTCAACCTGGACTCCTGGGAGCTTCCAAAGATTGAGCCACCAACCCATGAGCATACCCGGGCTGGTCCAAGGCCCCCAGTGCATATGTAGCAGGGTGATGCCACATCCGTTCTCAGCAGGAGAGCATGCACCTAATCCTGAAGAGACTTGATGCACCAGGATGGGGTGATAATGGTGGGTAGGGCTGCCCTCTCAGAGGCGAAGGGGATGGAGGATGAAAGAGAGAGAGGGGGGGGGAGAGGAAGGAGGGAGGGAGGGAGGGAAGGAAGGAAGAAAAGAGAGAAGAAAGAAAGAAACAAAGAAAGAAAGGAAGGAAGGAAGGAAGGAAGRAAGGAAGGAAGGAAAGACAGAAGGAAGAAAGGAAGAAAGGAAGGAAGGAAGGAAGAAAAGAAGGAAGGAAGAAAAGAAGAAAGGAAGAAAGAAAGAAAGGAATCCCCCAGCTGAGTTCCATTTTTTACAGACCAATTTCACAAACATACATTTTTTAGATAGATATTTATATGTACTAAGAGCAGAAGGTTGGTCAGAAGAGATTAACCAGGACTCCAGTTGGCTTAGGCTAAGAATATGAATATATACATATAACAATTAAGTGTCCTCAGACCGTCAATCCTAATGGAAGGCTAGCCTGCGTTCACAATAAAACACTGGTCCAACATGCTTTCTTCTAGTGTTAAAATCGTTCTGATAACCAAAGAGTCCGATGGGCCCAGGAAAGCTTTGCTCCAAAGAAATTATCAAAAGTTTAGGAGAGTTTGAGATTTCATTGTCAGACTCCTCTCACCTACAGATACGCTCAAATTCTGGAAGGCTGCGTTGGGTATCTGTTGGAGGGACAGTGAAGGCAAATGAAGGGCAGAGTGAGTCGTGACTGCTATGAGGGGAAGATATAAAAGGCATTTGAGAACCGGCGACCCGGAACAGGATTTGTGATATTGCCCAAAAGGGAGCCGCTATGTCATAGCACATGATTTTATACCAAGCAATTCATATTCATTTACAAGCTTCTCCTTGATTCCATTCCAGACTAGCAATGTGTCATTCAGGATATATGTTGTCTTGTTTYGGACACCTATTATTTTGAAAAACATCGCAGAATAAAGTGATCCCTCATTACCTTATATTCCTACACTACGTTGGTAATTTAATTTGGCTTAAATTATTCATTTAGGGGGTTGTAGAAATGTATTTTTTGCCACTGAAGCCTCGAGGTACTCATGGATGAAATAAATTCATTAGAAAGCATACATTTATCACACATGTCCAAAGAAGATATGTCTAATGGAAATTGGAGTGGAGAACAAGGATAGGGGGGACACAAAACTCACAGTTAAGTGATTTCTAGCAGGGATGGGGAAACTGGCATAAATTACATTTAATGAAACCAAAGTGAGAAAAGGCAGAGTGAAATGAATTGCAGAAAGATTGGAGGTCCAGGATCTGGAAATTCAAATAACTGCTCCATATAGAGCAGATACAATTCACAATTGAACAATGAGCTGAAATCCAGGAAGCTTTCGAAAATAAATAAAAAGTAATCACAGTTAAGCATAAAGATGAGTGCGGAGTCTCATTTACATGAGCAGACAGCAAATCCACTGCCTCCTGCTTACTAAAATGCATTGTTAACCAGACTGCAAAGGAGCACAATGAAATGGATCATAAAGTTGCTCATTTTAATGTTACTTCCTCACAGTGAAAATGCATTTTTAAATTGAGATATAATATGCAAGCTGGAACCACAACAACATCTAAGGGGACATAGAGCTGAAAGAGGTTTTGAAATAGCCGACAATCTGTTATTGCTCGTGGCAGTGTGAGCCTTGCTCCCAGTGGTCTCACACTACAATTCAAGGGCTTTCTAGAAGCCYCCTGCACATCCTTCCCCATGGACAACCTCTGACTCTGTGTGCGTGTGTTCCTCACTTCACCGGGTACCTGAATCTCTGCCTTCATTGCTGCAGAGCGATGGCCATCAGGTGGCTCATCTAGACTTATAGGAACCAAGCCTGGATCTCMAGGAGTTCTCATACTTGTGAATCGGGTATCTTTTGTCCTTYACCAAATAATCTTGCAGTTTGAGTTGGACTCATTCTCTTGTTGATCAAGGGTAAAGAAAAAAATGACAAGTACACACAATGGAACTTTATTCCCTTTCTTTGTTCACCACACACACGTACACACACACACACACACACACACACACACACACACCACACTTGAGACAAATTATGCTTTAGACCGTTTACGACAGATTGACTAGAGCATGAATGGCCCAGGATATCTTACTTAACTAGATCTCCAATGGAGGAGGCAGGTGTGCCTTTCTACATAGCATTTCCTTGTTTTTTTTCTGGAAGGCAACAGCTTCCCAGGGGATTCAAACCAGGTACTTCAGAGAATTAAGCTTCCATTCATGTCACGGTTTCATTAGCCAAAGTTGGTTAGYGAGCATCACAGACAGAATCAGTGTAGGAAAAAATTTGCTTAAGACTATGGACAACCAGAAGTCAAGTTGTCACAACTCAGAACTCAGAYTGTTAGTGTTGATGAAGCAAAGGTGCCTGAGACAGATCTTAGGCTAAACTATAAATGTCAGACTCTAGCATTGTAGCTCTCTAAGTGCTGGCACCAAACCACATTTCCTTTCCAGGTCTCAATCCTTCCAAACTTCCACAATAGCAAAATCTATCATGTTTCTGTTTGAAAGCACATTACCCTTTTAATTTTTAAATTTTGTTTTAAGTTGACACATATAGTAATAGATATTTGTGGTATTTTCATACACATATATGATTTTACTTTCTTCTTATTCATCCCCTCCCTCAATGCTCTCCTATCTCCTCTGTTTCCTCCTGTTTGTCCCCTACCCACTCTCAGAGAGGCCCAACCTCCTTCAGCCTGCATTTTATATGTATCCCATTATTTTTCTTGTATTTTTCTCCTGTCCTCCTTTAAGAGCTCTTCTTCCTCTCTTATGGCCCCCTTCCTTACACACACACACACACACACACACACACACACACAACTTTGACCCAGACATGTTATAAAAAGAAGACACAGATTTTTTCTTCTGAGTGTGGCTTACCATTCCATCCATTTTTCAAGTGTCATGATTACATTTTCTTTCTTCACATCTGAATAAACTTCCATTATGTGTACTTATCACACTTTCCTTACCCTTTCATCTTTTGATAAACTTCCCATTTCTCCACTAAGKGTAACTACTAAAGCAATATACATGTAAGTGCAGTTATCTCTGTAGTATGTTGACTTAGGTCCTTTGTATATGTGCTCAGAAATTTTATAGTTTAGCCATATGGAAGTTGTGGATTTTTAGGGGACCTCCATGTTAAGTGTAATAATAGTAGTTGTGGTGGTTTCAATAAGAATAGCCTTTAGGTTCATATGTTTGAATGCTTGATCCCAGCTGATAGAACTGTTTGGGAAGGATTAAGAGGTATGGACTTGTCGGAGGAGGGGCATCATTGAGGGTCAGCTTCAAAAGCTCATGCTGTTGCAGTTAGCTCTCTCTACCTTGTGATCATGGGTCAGATGCAAGCTCTCAGCTACTGCTCCAGTGTTGTGTCTGCCTGCCTGCTGCCCTACTTTCTTCCTACCATGATGATTATGGACTCATCCCTTGGAAATGTGAGCCGCAAGTCAAATGCTTTGTTTCATAAGTTGGTTTGATCATGTCTCTTCGCAATAATAGAAGAGTAACAGAGAGAGATACATGAGAAGAAAGGCCAGTCAGACTTATGGATTCTTGGCTTCCCTTTAGCTTATGCTAGCATTGATACTGTATTGGCTGAGTGCCTGATGCCCACCAGATGATCCTGTGTTGAATGATTACCTTATGTCCACCAGAGTTGTCCTCACTTCAGCATTTTCCCTTTGTGTAGTAAGGGCCTTTGTAGTCATGCTTAGCTTTGCAGTTTTGTGATAGAATATCCCACATTCCCAAGACTCCCAGATTCTACCTCCATGCAGTGGCTAATGTTCTAGCTGGAGGTGAGTATTAGGGATGCRAGAAGAAATCACAATACTGACATGTATGTGGATGAAGGACTAGTCTTCATAATTCTCCTGAAGTATGATCAATCTGTTAAAACGATGCAGTTGCAAATATAGATAAAACTTAAGTTCTTCAGTCCTTGGACTCTGTAACAGTGAATGGCAGATGGTGGTTACAGAGGATGACCCACTCACTAACCTCAGGCTCAGTTCAGTTCAACAGTAGGGTTAATATTAAGTGATGAAATCTGCTTCCAGCCACCAAGGGAAGATTACCTTTCCCTGTGTAGGCCACTGTCTGAGCTGAACATTTCAGTTTGTTAGCATCTAGCCCTTCTACTCTTTATTGCTTCTCATGGCTGTATTTCACCTTGAGACTATGGTAGGATAAAGTCAAATTCAATGAGTTATGGCCATTTTTTGTCCTTAGAACACAGTTTCTAGCTCAACAACAAACAACAGGTTCTCTCTCAAGACTGTGCATGGTCCTTGCTTTCCATTCCATATAATGTGACAAGTAGAATTCGTCATCACTGCTGTCCCTTCTGTCTGAGAAATCACTGTTTCATCAAAACCTGTGGTTGGATTTGAGACTATAGACTTGTATTTGTAGCTGTTAATTTGCCTGGATCAGGGCCACTTGATTTCCTTTTTGAGTGAGGCTTCTGCTTCTTTTAGCTCCGTTGGAAGGAAACATGGCTTGAGGCAAGTCCAGCTTGACTTTATTCATTCTGAGTCTTATCGTCTTCTCTCTGCACCTTGCAGTGGTTTTGTCACCCCATTCGTAACTTTCTTAGGACCCACCTTTTTCTCTTTAGAGTGTACAAAGGCAGCTTTTAGGCCATTGTGTTACCTCAAAGTCCTTATTTCTTCAAGAGCAGTTTCTGAACACCATTTTTCTTCTCTTTGATTTGTCCATGACCCTTACACTTGTAAGTCTTGTGCTTGTTTATAGAAATTTAGATTCTTTTAAATAGTTAACTTTCTTTTTTAATAAATTAATTTTTTTAATTTATTATGTAAGTACACTGTAGCTGTCTCCAGACACACCAGAAGAAGGCGTCAGATCTCATTACAGATGGTTGTGAGCCACCATGTGTTTTCTGGGATTTGAGCTCAGGACCTTTGGAAGAGCAGTCAGTGTTCTTACAAGTTGAGCCATCTCACCAGTCCAAATAGTTGACTTTCAAAGTAATTAATGATAAACTTTGTTCAGAAAATATTTGTGCTGGGAATACCACAAAAAGGTTCTGGGAGCCATTCAAAATCTTTCTGATAATATATCTTTTTCTAACAAAAAGGTGGGTGTTTTTTCTTTGTTTCTCTCAAGTGAGTTCATAATCACTTTTCTCCATAATATTGTTCTACAGTTATATTTTCTCCCTGGTTCTATAAAAGCTTTATTATGTTTGCCTTCTTTCTCCACAGGCTTGGGCAGATGATCTCTGACAGTTCCCATCAGTCTCTAAGGCACATTAAATAGACCATATTTCAGGCAGCCTCTAGAAAAGGAAGAGCATTGGAGCTATATTCTCTAATACTGAATGCCTCAGTTACTTTTCTATTGCTATGATAAGATGCCATGGCCAAGGCAAGTTATGAAAGAAAACATTTATTTGATGCTTACAGTTCCAGAGGGTTATAATCCATGGCCATTATGGTGGATAACATGGCTTCAAGCAGACAGGAGGCATGGCACTAGAGGAGTTGTTGAGAATTTACCTCTTGATCCATAAAAGAAAGCAGAGCAGTCTTACTATGAGTGGTTTTGGCTTTTGATACTTCAAAGCCCTTATCGTACACATCTTTCAAAAAGACCATGCCCTCTAATCTTTTCCAAACAGTTCCACCAACTGCAGATCAAGTGTTCAAATATATGAACCTGTGGAGGCCTTTCTCATTCAAACCACTCACAGAATTAGGAGTTACCACCTGATTGAACTGTACTGTGCTGTCTGAGGAAAGGGTTGTGATAAAGAGATACAACACACATTCTGCTTGTTTAGATACAGTTCTTCTTGAATGTTTATAAAGGTGCATCCTTTGCATCTTTAAGTGGCTTCTGGGTGCCCCAAAACGAYACTTCATAGTGTTGCTAAGTCTGTTTTTCTATGGGGAAAGTGAGACAATATGTTCTCTCTGCCATTTTTGTGAACTCTGAGACGTGTTTACCACATGCAGACTTTCCCTATTGGATGGCTGCAATAGAGTGGGATACAAGTGATTTCCTTCTCTTTCTTTTCAATTATCATCTTCAGCCACCTGCTCAACCTATGTTTGAGAACAGTACAAAGAAATCCAATAAAAATTTCAGTAAATGTTGCTCTTATAGTCAGGCATCCTTGGGTAAAAGAAAATAACAAACCAAGCCCCAAAACAAAAATAAAAAAACAAAAACGCCCCAACTAAAAGTAGATCATGAATGTAAATGAAAAAATAGCTCTAAAACCTTTACAAAAACAATTTCAGTAGCCTGGCCAGAGAGTGCTTATACTTTGTATAAAAAGATGAAATAGGCAAATGGAATACCATCAAAATTAAAAACTTTTATTTCACCAAAGGCTTTATAAAGTTAAAAAGAGAAGCCATAGTTTGTTTAGAAATGTTTTCAAACCATTTCCCTAGAAAACAGCTGATATTCAAAATAGAAAAAGAACTCTCAACACTCCATAGTAAAATAAACACTTTATTGAAAATATAAGCAGTAGAAAGGGAGAGACACTTCACTGAGGGTGTGTATATATGCAACACACATACACACATGCATGCAGGCACACACACACACACAATGTTAAACATCATTAACCAACAGAGAAATGTAAATTTAAGCTTCTATATTATATATATATTTGTATATATATACATATACACATATACACACACACGCACACACACATATATGCATATATATATATATATATATATATATATATATATATATCAGAATGACCACCAGAATGACAAAAATAAAAAAGAGTCACAAAGTGCAATGTTGGCACTATTGGTCAGGGTACAAATGATACACCAACTCTGGAATAGAATCTGTAAGCTCGTGAAGAAGCCAACCATGCGATTATCATACAAAAAGGAAATTGCACTCATGGGCATTTACTCAGAGAAACARAAGTTTATGTTCACAAACACAAGAATAACCATTAGTAAATATTCACACCAGGGTTGTTTTTCAAAGCTAAAAATCCAGAAACTTCTTAGATGTTCTTAAATGAGTAAATGGTTAAATCAACAATGATCAGAGAATATTATTCAGTAATAATAAAAAGTAGAAAAAATCTGCAGGCTGAACATAAAGCCATCGCCTGAGGATTAGACATGGCATGATTGCAGTTATGTAACATTCTTCAAATGTCAAAAGTGAATAGGTGTGTGATAGGTTTGTGTTTACTAGGTACTAGAGAGTGATAAGAAGGATAATGTAGCCTTTCCTTTCCCCGCTGGATGGTTTTCCCACCCCAACATGCACTCTAAGAGTGCGATACAAGTGATTTTCTTCTCTTTCTTAAACAATAGCCGTGTTATAGGAAAGATTGCCTTGTAAAAGCACTGTTGTTCATATCTTGTTTTTGATATTATACTGTAGTTTGCAATATTCATGTGGAATATACATTAAAAAGATACAGAATTCCATGCCATAATTCTTTTTTTCTTTTTTTTTTTCTTTTTGGTTTTTCTGAGACAGGGTTTCTCTCTGTCCATGCCATATTTCTTACAATTGCATATGAGTCTACTATCATTCATTTAT
>BDUI01009760.1:37188-49145 GCA_002335545.1 Apodemus speciosus | reverse complement strand
CACTTAGGACATAGAAAAAAATATCGGGGACCAAAATATAAATTACAGAACAACAAAAGAGAAAAGTCACAAGCCTAACTGTGGTATTACCAAATGAAATTTTAGAAAGTGATCTGATGTGTGCTGTTCTTAAAGGTTTCAGAGCTGTGTTTAAAATACTGTCTATTTGCAAACCGTAATCATAGCCATAAACGTTGGTAGAAGATGGAAATCTCAAACAGAAAGATACCCATTTGCAATATACACTGCCTATGTCCTCAAACTCTGTCTTTATCTTACTGGTGTTCATCACAAAGCCAACATTACAAATTTTAAGGTATCTTACAGCAAAGCCCTCTTTCTGTTTAAGTTTCTATATTAGTTCTTTGTGACGAATGTATGCAGTCAACTCAAATTTTCATGTTTTTATCCAGGCCTTTTGGTGTATAGCTTTAATTTCAGCACTCAGGAGGCAGAGGCAGGCAGATCTATTTAGCCCACCTGGTCTCCAGATTGAATCCTAGGTCAGCCATGAGAAATGCTGTCTTGGGGGAAAAAGTGTGTTGTTTAAAACAATAATAACAATCATTATTCTCATGTGACTCCATGTATTTAGTGAGTACAACCTGGCAGCTTTCTACTCCAAATGAACCTTCCTTGGGCTGTGGTCCTGTGGCTGAACACCCAAAGCTGAGTTGGCTCACAAAGCAGCCACACTATGATGCTGAAATACCTCGAACCCTCCCTATGAAATGTTTCCACAGGAAAAAGAATAGGGAGGTTTTTCACTTATGCAAATCAAACCAAAGCAAAACAGCATCTATTTGGCTGCTTTCATTTTGGGCACCTGTTTGTTGATGAGCTTTCTCCACTCTCAAAYACCGTACTCCAGATGTGATCATCAATTAGAATCAGCACTTCCAAATAACCTTTAGGATGCCTGATTGAAGGAAAAAAACAGGGAGAATCCCAAAATGTCTCGTCATTCAGCTAATGGATGTCTAGAAGCCAAGATTTTTTTGGCCTTCACTTTTAATTTGGTATGGACATTAAAGCCAACCTGAGAGTATGTGGTTTTGGTCATTGCAGAGAAGTTTTGGGGAAAATGAATTTATTCTAAGAAACTGTCTTTCCCGTAGTCCCTTCCTTCCTACACCAGGCTAAAAGACACATCATCATACCACAAACCGTAGAACATAGGTTGCCAGTTGATTATCTTCCTTCAGCACCCATTCCTAGTCATTCTTCCTCTCAYTCTGTCATGGACGGTTCTGACAGTTCTGGGTGTGCCCATTCCAATTAGGTGGACTTTTTCAAATAGCATTTAAAGTCCTGGAGTCTACAAAGCAGAACCATAATCCATCCATKCCTGAAGCCAAAAAGTTAACATGGCAGGACTCAGAAAAGGCAATCCATGACCAATGCCTGGAAATGGGCTTTGGACTAAGATACATGAAACAGAAGAGCTTAAGCAAACAAATAGATGTGAGGTAAAACTTCATTACCACACTATCAATGTCCACCAAAGTATTTAAATAACAATATAACCATAGTGCCTTAGAAATTTTAGTATAGATTAAGAACAGTGCAGAGTTATACAAAGAGAAGCTAATAATGGCATTTAAAATGTTCCCTCCTGTTGAAGGGTTACAAGCTCACAGGTCAGCTATATATAAATAATTGATCTTATCAGCAATCAATTTAGTGTATTTTGTTTCCACCGGTTAAGTAAAGTCCTATTCAAACTGCCTTATTGTGATGGCCAAATGAATCCTTTTACATAATATTCAGTGTTTGTAATTTTAAAGAAGTKTCTACTCTAAGAAACTTTTGGAGTACTTAGCCATATGTATCTACCACTACTCAGGTTCTATTCAAGATACGGTCTTGATGTATGGAAAGAAGCTTAAGGTCTCAGCCACGTCTGTTGTGGGGAAATGAAAATTGAACATGTTGAAAACAATATTCTCTAACTTTCTTGGCATCCTGTGCTATAACTCCTGTGTACKTAATAGCTACTTTTTCTAGAAAGTATATTAAAATGTAGTATTCCATGTTGTGACGATTCGTATATGCTTAGYCCAGGGAGTGGCACTATTTAGTGTAGCCTTGTTGGAGTAGGTATGTCACTGTGGGAATGGGCTTTAATACACTCATCCTAGCTGCCTGGAAGCMAGTATTCTGCTAGCAGCCTTCAGATGAAGATGTAGAACTCTCAGCTCCTTCTGTACCATGCCTGCCTGGATCTAGCCATACCCCTACCTTGATCAAAATTGGCTGAACCTCTGAACCTGTAAGCTAGCCCCAATAAAATATTGTCCTTGTAAGACTTGCCTTGATCATGGTGTGTGTTCACAGCTGTAAAACCCTAAGACAAAAGTTGCTACCAGAGACTGGGGTATTGCTATGATAGGTCTGACCATGCTTTTGTTCAAAAAAAGTGTTTATTTTGAGACTTTGGATTTGGAAAGCCATGGAATGTTTTAAGTGAGGCTTAATGAGCCATCCTAGTAAGGAATATGGAAGACTTTGTTGCTGTGGATGGTTTGAACTGTGCAGACCTGGCCCAAGATGTTTCAGAGGAAAAGAATTTCAGAATGTGGCATAAAAAACTATTTTTGTGGTATTTTGGTGAATCATGTGACTGCTTTTTACCCTTGTGTGTAGAGTCTACATGAGCCTACGGTAAAGAGATTTATATTAATTGTATTGACAAAGGAAGTCTCAAAAAAGCCCAACAGAGACTTTGTTCTCTGGTTAAGTCTCATGAAGAGCATTTTGAACAAGTGTTGTAAAATTAGAAAGGAAAAATGTAAAATATATGGTTCAACTTTTAAAGGGGCACTAGGAAGTAAAATGGAGCCAAGTCCTGTCTTCTAGAAGATAACAGATTAGGGAGTGGGATTTTGGGGCAAGATTGTATCCAGCTATGTTTAGATCCAGGCATAGTGGTACACACCTTTAATCCCAGGTGAAAAACCAAACAGATCTCTGAGCCCAAGGCCAACCTGGGACATAGACAGTTCTAGGTGAAGAAAAGCTTAATTCCAGATGTGGTGGTACACACCTTTAATCCCAGGAGACAAACAATGTAGTTCTCTGAGTTCAAGTTCAATCTTCAGAGCAAGATGTAGGACAGCCAAGCTTAAGCAGGAAAGGTGTTGGAAAACAGAAAGCTAGTGAAAATGTAATAAAACAAGGGGGTCATGTTCCAGCTCCTGAAAGTAGCAGAACTCAGCAGCTTCAGCCGTGTGGCTCTGGCTTTAGAGTAAGAATAGAAGGGAATACTGGGACAATTGATACTGGTTAGCTAGAGTGAAGAAATTAGTGGTGATTAAGTGACCAGCATCACTGAGGTAAAATATTCTGGGAAGTGATGTCTGAGAGCACAAAGAAGCTGTGTTTTAGAGATAGCCAAGGTTGTACTTCATTCTGCAGCTGTACTTGGTAATGTGTAAGAGTCACCCAGGTGGCAGTGACTTTGAAACATGAAGGGGTCATGAAGAGCAGCTTCGACTTGGCATTGTGAGAGGCCATGGAAGGCCATTGGTAAAGGTAGTCTCAGTTGTAGTTGACAGCCCAGGAAGGAAGGGGTCATGCAAAGGAGTTGAAGTTTGGTACCATAGAGAGAGCTTACGAGAGGCTATTTGTGAAACCTAGTTGCAGTGGAAGACGGCAGTGTGTTGGAGATGTCAGTACTATGGGATGATCACCAAGAACAGCAGCAGCAGTAGAGTGGATCAACTTGAGCTTAGAGTACTACAGAGAGCAGGGGTAGAAAAGTGACATAAGCTCTTAGGAGGAACCCAAAAGATCATGTGTGGATCCCAGACATTGGAACAAGAAGCTATGACATTGAAATTGTCTTAGAGGCCCCAGATGTTCAAGATGCCAGAAACCCTGATATAAGTGCTGAGGAAAGCTGTAACAGAGAGTGGAACCAGTCTAGGAGAAAGAAATTTGTTGCAGTCAATAAATACGGAAAAAGGAGTAGAGACYTTTCTTTGACATCAGACATGGAAATACAGAGATTAGAGTTTGCCCAGCTGGTTTCCTGTCTTGCTTTGGGGATTACAGTTAAGTGATTGGATGACCCTCAGAAGAGACTTTGAACTTGGACTTTTAACATTGGTGAAACTGATATAAACTATGGGGCTTTGGAAGTTGRACTAAATGTACTTTTTTRTTATGTTATGGGTAGGTATGGCCTCCATGGACTCATGGGCTTGAACAAGCCTTTGGAGGCCAGAGAGTGGAATGTCATGGWTTATATATGCTTGGCCCAGGGAGTAGCACTATTTYGGGTAGACTTGTTGGAATAGAGTGTCACTGTGAGAATGGGCTTTAATACCCTTGTCCTAGTTGCCAGTAAGCCAGTATTCTACTAGCAGCCTTCAGATGAAGATGTAGAATTCTCAGCTCCTCCTGCATCATGCCTGCCTGCATGCTGCCATATTCCTGCCCTTGATAATATYGGACTGATCCTCTGAACCTGTAAGCCAGCCCTAATTAAATATTGTCTCTATAAGACTTGCCTTGATCTGGTGTCTGTTCAAAGAAATAGAACCCTAACTAGGACACATGTGTAATTAGTTGGAGTTGGTTTGYTCATAATTCTGCATAGGCTATCCCACATGCATTCTCTGTGAAGGTGTGTCACATCCATGTCCTTAGTTGGCTTCTATGGCAATGGATGTTAGTCTACTGGAGTTAGACTTCTTCCAGCCTTTTACTCTAGGAATGGTGACTAAAGATGGGTTCCATCTGATTTGTCTATTCAGGTGGCTATAGCAGATTATCACACAGAGAATGGCTTATGAACTAAGATCTATTTATYATAGTGTGGAAGCTAGAAACTCCAAAATCTGGTTGCCAATAGTTTCCATGTCTCATGAGAGCTACTCACTGGCTTACACACAGCACCTTTGCATTAGATCTTTGCAAGGTAGATGAGTCAACAAATATCCCTTGGGCTTATTATTATTACTAAAAATATATTACATTTATTCTCTRGATGTAATGGTCATCTCAGAGGCATACTGCTGAATAAGCTTACCCTTTCTAGTTCTTYTTGAACTCTGGCTGGTTAGTTCAACTCAGATGTCATGGCTCAAATTCCTCTTTAAACTGGCTTCTCTAAGCTTCTTACTGAATCTCTTTGCTCAGCCTCAAACTGTCTCTGGCAAACTCTTCTAAACTTCTGGATCCTTAATCTCTGGTTTCAACTACCTAGCACAAACTCAAAATTGAACTCATTTCCATTGCACTGACTGAAGAGATTGAACAGAACTGAGAAGAACTGAATGGAACTCAATTCCACTCAACTCAAGTGACTCTCCCTACACTGTTCTTAAGTAGACACTCTTTCATACCTGTTCTGTGAGGATTGGGCATAACCTATCTCTGACTCATTCTGTCAAGTCGTTCTCTGATTCATCACTTTTTCTGTCCCTCAGTTAGACATTATTGCTTGGAATTAAACCTATACACTAAGGGCATTCCATCCAGATGAGAAAAGGTGTGTGACATGTCTGCACTCCACATCTAGAAGGTCTTTGGATGTGATCCCTTCCAGAACAGCCATGTTGCTCAATTAAAACTCCTCTACAATTGAAGATGGACAATAGGGGGAAAAGAACCCCAAGAGCAGGCAAAAGTGTYAGTGATACACCTGCTCCCACTGTTAGCAGTCCCACAAGAACACCAAGCTAACAGCTATAACATATATGCAAAAGACCTGATGACAGACTCATGTAGGCCTTAGGATGGTTGCTTCAGCCTCTGTAAACCCATGTAAGCCTTGCCCCTCTGACTCCTACAATTTTTATCCCCTGCTCTGAGAGGAGGAAACCAATAGAGGCCTCTAGTGTAGACACTATGTATACATAATGCCTGGCTGTGGGTCTCTGAACACAATCCTATCTGGTGCTGGTGGAAGCCTCTGATAATAACTGGACAAGACACTGATCCTATATTTCTGAGCTATCTACTCTCTAGTTCTTGGCCATACATGAAGTAAAAAACAATTTTCAGTATAGAAAATTCTGGTCTCATAGATTTTAAAAGGTTAATTAATTGGGAAACTTCATATAAGATGCTATTTTTTTATTTTTTGTTTTTGTTGTTGTTTTCTTTTTTGTTTTGTTTTTTATTTTTTGGGTTTTGGGTCTTTCTTTCTTTCTTTCTTTCTTTCTTTCTTTCTTTCTTTTTTTGCTTTGTATTCTCAGTGACATTCAATGGCTTTTGCTTTTCAAGAAAGAAGACATAATTAAAACTCTGGAATACTGTGTGTTTGAACATAAAAGAATCACATTGGCAAGGATATTTCATTCTGGGGTATAAAATCAAAATCACTATAAGATATATTTGCAGAAAATACACTTTTGTTTATATCTTATACCTATTCAACAGAGTTTGTTGCTTAATTTTACTTTGTCAGGTATATAGAACACATTGATTTGATTATGTATTCAATGACTCTAGACCTAATGCCCCACAGTGAGGATAAGAAGTGAAAAGACAAAATTATTAACACAACTCTTGGGGTGGTAGCTGTTTTTGTTGTTTGTTTTGTTGTTGTTGTTATTGTTGTTGTTTGGGGGGTATGTTTGTTTGTTGAACAAGTATGTCCAAATGTTCTCCTTACCCTATGCCATGGGGCAGCTATGTTATCCCATGGGCATTTAGGTTTTCCTACATGAAAATGTGAAGAGGCCATTTATATGTTATTAAAAATTAGTTATTGAAAAGCAATAAATTCATCCTGGAATGGCCTTTTGTTTTCTATGACAGGTAAACATTTGTATTTTGACTTGTTAATTGAAATGACAATTTTTTTCATGTTTACTTAAATTATATTGGCCAATAATTACTTAAATTATTGGATAACCCAACACGTTAAAAAAGAAAAAGAAAAAATAAAGCTAAAGTAACTGCCTGGAGAGTTTAAGCTGATGAAAGCACAGGTACAAGCACCTGTGAGTAGCCAGGTCATTTTTCTTCTATTGAACGCATGAAAATATTTCATTCTGAAGATATTGTTCCATTAATTTAATTAATTTGACCAAGCACACCATTGGCTGCAATTAGTACACAAAAGCCCCAGGTCTATTTTATTTTACTTTTAATGATTTCTGTGAGGTTTTTTTAAATTATTATTTCACTAAGGGTAGAATTGACAATATTCTACTTTTCTTTGGATCATGTAGACAGAAACTTAATGAGCAAGAAATCATCACTCTGGGGACACAGAGCCAGCTCTAATCACAACCTTACCCAAGTTAAATGTTAACATTTTGGTTAGCAGCAAGGTTCACTAAAAGTGAAATGTTACTATAATTTCTTGGTATTAAGTGGCCACATTTACGCCAAAGAGTTGCTAAAATTAACTAAAAAGGCCTAGCGACCTGACCTTTAAGAAGCTGAAGCCTCACTCTTAATTATATTGGTAGAAAGTTCCTAACCTAACTGATTTAATAAGAAATGAAGGCTGGAGGCACTGCCACATTTTATTAGGTGTAATAATGTCTTTCATTTGAATGTGGAGATGCACCTCAGTTCATGAACAGTGATGAACCCTGTGTCAACAGCGTCCCCAGTCCTGAGTTTCCTGACTTGCAGGATGATCAACAGCATAGTTTACTTCTAAACTTGCAAACAAAATAGTAACTGGAAAGCAATTTGTTTCACTTATCTCTCAGTAAAATTATGATGGAAAACTGTTCACCTGGGAAAATCCAAATTCATACCATAAACANGTGTGTGTGTGTGTGTGTGTGTGTGTGTGTGTGTGCGTGCGTGCTCACATGGATGTGTACGGTTGAGTGTATGGATGTATGTGTTTATATGTTTTTAATGTGCAATAATGTTTCAAAGTCAATAGCGTCTTTGTAATTGAAAACTTGTAAGATGAAATTGCCCGATAATTTAAAATGTCCTTATTTGAAATGTAAAAAGCATTTACAAAATTAAGAAATACCATTTAATGTTGGATCAAATACAAAAAGGGAAATGGGAGTAAACAATAAATTATTTCTGCAATTTTGATTTTGCAATGAAAATAGCAGAAATTCTCATTTCTTACTAGAAAAAGAGATCCACATTAACTGTCTGCTGAGAATCTTGTATGCACCATAATTATGGGAATGCACAGAACCAATGGATATTTTCACTACTTGGATTCTGCTGGATAAGAAATTACCCATATTTTGAATAAATGCATAGAAATTAATTGGAATTAACAGATCTTGTTATAGTGCCAACAATGCAACTTAGAAAAATCCTTGAAAATTATATAAAACAAAGTCTCCACAAGTCAATGATTCTTGAACACAACTGTACTTTATTTACAATACATTATTGTAGGTTATTTAATGTTTGCCTCTGTGAAAAAAATCCACTAAGTAGGACAGAACCATGCTCCTTTATGGATCCGTCCATGCTCCTTCCAAGAGGAAAGAGAAGGCTATGCAGCGGTTTTTATCTTTTTAAGTCCTGTGAAACTAGGAGTCAGAGATTTAAAAAATATTTAGGTTATAAAATAGTGGCTATGAGACTGTTGAGTGAATTTTACTCGAAGAAGTGAATCCAAATTCTGTGTTACAAATTAGAGCAGAAATTAAATCAGAGTAGAAGAGTCGAACTTTCTAGGCTTAAAATAACTGTCTCCCAATAATAATGCGAGAGCTGTTGGTTTTGCTAGACATGCTCCTGTCTGCTGGTGGCTGCTGGGGAGGGGCACAGGTGGCTAGACTAGAAACAGCTTACTTACCTTAGGGCTATGAGTCCTTTTTTTAAAATTCCTTTATGTGTTCACTGCTCCATTTTATAACATGGGAAAATCTAATCAGCTGTGAAAAGTCTATTCCTTTTAGTACCAAACCCCAAGTTCCTGCCTTCCGTAGACCTGATTATGCCGACATGTATTTCCATAACACTTGTTGCCACTGGAGAACCACAGCTGCCTTTGCCTGACTGTCTCTAGGGCTGCTCCCTCCCATCCCTTTCACCCTCCAGCAAGTTTTGTTCTCTTCCATTCAGGCACATTTGAACTGATTAAATGTTCTTGAATTATGCAGGAAAACAAGAGAGCAAGTGACAGAAAGACTCCTGTTACACGTCTCCCTAATTTCAGCTATCTTTAAATATTATAGGTTGGCTTTCAAAGTTACATTTAGTAAATCCTCCATCAACAAATCTTAAATTATACTTAACTCTGACTATTTACTAATCCGTCCTCTAAAATCTCCATAATGTCTTACCAAGAARAACCAACAGTACTTTTTAAAATTCCTTTCCCAAGTATGATCACCCCCGTATTTAACATGAAAGTCTTTCTATATTATTTGTTTATTAAAATTCTAGATAAATGGTATCATAAGTATTTCTTGATTCTGAAACAATGGGTGTCAAATAGTATTTATATTACATCATTTCACGAAAGAAATCCTRTTACTATCTGGTGTGTTAATGCCTACTCTTCATCATTGGTTGGTTATGCCATTGAGAGACACCTACCAATAAAGAATGAGTTCCACCTTTTTATCTTCACAATGCTTTAAAGCCCAAGTCCTGTTATCTGTTATATAGTATATATATATATGTATGTGTATATATATATACATATGTATATATATATGTCTTGAAACTCAAATGCAAATTTKATTTTGCATCCTTTGCTCTTTTCTAATGTATTATTTGTTTAGTTAGTGTGAAAAATATATGGTTTCCTTATGTCAAGCTAATGATAATATTTTACCTATGTTTAGTTGAAGGGATAAATAACAGGTGAAGATAATAGTTGTGGTAAGTGAAATCCTAGACCGATTATGAATAATGCTCTTTCTTAAATTAGAAGAGATACATCCAGAAAAGTCAGGGCAAAGCTACAGAATCACAAACCATGGTTAGCATTCCCTCAAGGTTTAACTAATTTTTTTCATGAGGCTACTAATGGCTTTGTCTGTGGGGCAAGATTTAAATATATTTGCTTTTTGTCTTCAATATATGTTATTTAATAAGGCCACCATCTCCTTTTACTATATACTAACATTAGCTTGTCTCCCAACGTCCTCTTTGGTTTTCACCCACTGCCAACAAAATAACCAGCTCGTTGAAGAATACAACAGATGATTGCATTCTTCCACTTATTTTCTTAAAGAACCAACATTGTTAAATTACCAATATGCTTTAGAGATTTTACAGCATTAAAAATAGAATATTATAATGGAATTAAATAGAACACATTTTATAGGAGGAAACATAGCAAATGGTATTTAGGGGAAAATACATAAATATTAAGAAAGAAGAAGCACTGAAAATGAATTTAACATGTAATCAAGCCCTTCCAGAGGAGGAATTAAAGAAGTAATAGGAAGTAAAACAAAGACAAAAGGGTAGTCGTAAGTAGTAGTTCATGAAAAGAATAAAGATGAGACCTGGTGAGCTCAGATAAAACGAGAGAGCTGTCCTAAAACTTCGGAGAAGTCAAGAGAATAGAGCAGAAACACAGGAAATAAACGTTGCAGTCAGTTGAACATTCGAGTCAATAAAATGAAACAAACATGCCGTGGGCACACACAGTATCACTCTGAGTATGTGAATGTCTTAGTCAGGGTGTTATTTTTCAGTTGATTAATTCTTATGTTTGCTACAGAGTAAGCATCACCAAATAATCTCAACACATACCTCTTGTTCTACTGTTTTCTGTAAAGATTTCAAGAAATCTTTGTTCTTTTATCTTTCTTCCCATTTAGGGGCCAAGGAAGCTGCTTTGAATAGAGAGAAATATTGTTAATTGAATTCAGTGTCATGGTCTTTATCATCATAAGAGTATACTGTATTGACTTTCCTGATTGCATTATGTGTAGTAGCAATAGGAGGGTGATTAATATTGAAATGTTTTAATCATTAAGATGTCTCTAATTAAATTATTTTATTTTTGCCAAGTCTTAAAATGGGAATGCTTTAAGTTTTATTTAAAAGTTGTATCTATCATTTGAATTTTATTGCTTATAAATAATTGTAGGCCAGGCAATGTTAAAATAAAGCTAAATTAATTGGATTTGTTAACACATCTCATGTTATTCTTTTCTTTCTTTTTTTTCCCCTTTGGTTTGTCTGTGTAGCCCTACTCACTTTGTAGACCAGGCTGGCCTCAAACTCAGAAATCCGCCTGCTTCTGCCTCCCAAGTGCTGGGATTAAAGGAGTGCACCACCACTGCCCGGCTTCATGTTATCYTTTATCTGTCTTTTCTGTTATATCATTCTTTCTTTCCATAGCTCATTCTTTACCTGGAAAATTTGTCCTTTTAATAGCACTTAAATGAACTAAATGTAGGACTTCTTCATTGTATGTTGCTAACCTAGCCACTATAAATACAAAGTTCAGTAATATCACATGACAATGTTTCCCCAGGGTAAACAATGTCATGTGATAAATATTCTTTTATAATACAATAAGAACCATTTTCGAGATATTTGTCAAAGGAGTTATGAATGAAAACAGTATCTTAGCCACCCTCTATTTTTCTTTTCTTTTAGTTTTCTTTCTTTTCTTTGCTTCTTTTTTTCTCTTTGGAGACAAATCAGATCCCACATTGTAGTGAGGAATAATAAGGAGACAAAGTTAGGTAAACAAAGACAAAGATGATTATGGATGCTTAAGAGACTCTTAAAGTATTTAAAATAGCTCAAAATGAAAATTTAAACCTATAAAGTCCATTGGTGTTTCTCAGACATAAAGCAGCACTTTCTCACTTTCTCATTTTCTATGACAAATCAAAGTAAATGAAGTATGATTAACATACCAAGTATGGGTAAACAGAGGGTCAGTTTCTGAGTAATCTAAATAGTATATATTCTGTCGACATTAAAATTGTAATGGATTCCACATTCCCTGGCCTTTCTTTTACTACAATTGTGCACATACAAAATAGCCAGTTCATTATGCCATTTGCACACACACACACACACACACA
>BDUI01009757.1:18778-34128 GCA_002335545.1 Apodemus speciosus | reverse complement strand
GCATGGTGCAGGAGGAGCTGAGAGTTCTACATCTTCACCTGAAGGCTGCTAGCAGTATACTGACTTCCAGGTAGCTAGGATGAGGGTCTTAAAGCCCACACCCACAGTGACACACCTACTCCAACAAGGCTACACCTTCTAATAGTGCCACTCCCTGAGCCATCACAAACCATCACTCTTCTCAACCACCGATCATTTTTGTTGCTACGTCATAATTGTAACTTTGCCACTGTTATGAATTATGTTATGAATTATAATATTTGTGTTTTCAAATTATCTTAGGTGGTCCCCATTCCCCCTTGAGGGATTGCAGCCCACAGGTTGAGAACCACTGTTTTAGACAATCAGAGCAACTTAAAACCTTCTGCATCTAAACTATTATTTTTTAAACTTTCTAATCCCATTTATATGTGTATATATGCATACCTGCATACACATGTGCAAGTATATGTACATACACATGTGTGCACATGTATGAGGTCAGACAACCACTTTCAGGAGTACGTACTTTTCGACCACTATGTGGATTCCAGGGATCAAACTCTGGTGTGATCAGGCTTGTGATAAATGCCTTTTCTCAGTGACTTTTTAAAAATCAGTGCCTGATCAACCAGTGGTTTCAGAACACTTTGGTTTACTGGCCTTATTTGTTGATCCCATGGGGAAAGCATGGTCACCATGGGAACACAGTGAGGTGCTGGGGCTTGGGTTCTGGGAGAGAGCCCTGGACAGCTGGTACCTTTCTGTGGTCTCTCTCTCAGCACATCTCAAGCTTTCCCAGTACCAAGTGCTAGGCGCTTACAGTCATTTTCATGCAGGCTTAAAATCTTAGCGTTCCCACTGGTAAGACACACCCTGTCATACTCCTTACAGTCCTACGCCACAGGCCCTGGGCATACTTTGCCATATTCCCTACTGTTTTATGCCATAGCTGCTGGGCATACCCTTCTGTACTCCTTACTGTCCTACGCCATAACCCCTAGAATCCCTTCCATGGCTCTCAGAGACCACACCCTCTTACACAGGAACATCCACTCCTCTAAGCAAGCCTTCCTCCTGTGCGCTGATGGGAGAAAGGGAAAAGGAAAAAGCTTCTCTTCCCCTCCAACAAGATCTAAGTCCTCCTCCACGAAGAAGCAACTCCAAACCTTTTAGTTTCTGGTCCAAGGTATAAATATATATGTTCCCACCAGTGTCTCCTCCTTTCCTCCACATRCCGGGAGCTCTGGGTAACTAACAAAAACTGCAGAACACCGAGCTGTGCGCCAATAAGCCTTCACTTCCTTCTTCCTYGGTGTATTTTAAACAGCCAGCATTCTCATACCCCTGGGACCCTTCTTGGAGCCCGAAGGGCACCAGCAGGTATCCTTCCGCACATGCTCTGTATCATCTTATCCCCTGAAGCTGCCCCACGCCCTCACATCACGTTAACCCAGGMATCTTCAGGTTTTCTCATAAAGCACCATAGAGGGAAAAAGTTTCCTTAAGACTTCCTTCTCAGACGACGGCTTGCTGTTTCTGTCTACTGTTGGCCTGGCTTGCCTTTCTAATTCACTTTCAAAGAACTGTAATGTATTCAGAATAACCAGGAAAAACTTGCAGAGAACAGGAAACCACGAGAGAGGAAATCAAAACACAATGGGGATTAAGATCACTGAAAGTGGTTACACTTCAGGGACAGCCCTTTGAATTAGTAACCTTCTGGCACATCCGAGGATATAGTTCCACGAGTAGGTCAAACATGCTGTTTTACTACATTTGAAACAAACTAAAGTGCTACCAAATGAAGGAAAGAGGTGGCAGGGTAGGAACACTTTTGAAACTCCACAGAAGGCCCTTCAGCTCAGATAGCTTGTGGAAGGCAGTGAGCTCCCTGGACCTTGCAATGGAGAGTGGAGCTACAGCTCTCTCTCTCAGCCCGCTGGCCTGGGTTCCTACAGGAAGTCAGGATGCACTGTGGAACAAACTGCGCGCACGCGCACACACACACACACACACACACACACTCACTCATACTGTTTGTATTTATTTGTTTACTTGGCTTGAGACAATCTCGCTGAAGTCCAGGCGGACCTTGAACTCCGAGCGCTGCTGGATAGCCTCAYGCCCCAAATACTGGGCTTACAGGGACAGGCCACCGTACCGACTTCAAATACAGTGTGTAAGTCTTAGAAATCAAAGTTTGGGCAAAATGGAAAATTTCCCATGCCAGAGTAAAAATAATCAGCAGGAAGGAACGAGGAGGGTAGCGTGACCCTGAAACCAGCCTTCTCCAAGTACCCCACCGGACAAAAGCCTGGAGGAAGGGAAGGCTTGTGCTGTGTTTATGCAAACTGCTTCCTTGGCTTTCGCAGCTTTCAAAACTAGAATCTGGTGGGGTTCTTTTCTGCTTCTTATTTCTGAATGTAAGATTACTTGTAATTAAAGCTTTCTCTAACAGGATTCAGACAAAAAGGAGGGTCAATATTTGCTTGGTACCCCAGGGATTTGGACCACCAGTCTTCCTGTCACAAGTTCTTTTGCTACTCCAAAGAACTCAAACTACGAAGTGGGCCAAAATCTAAAACAGCTTTTGCACACGGAGGTGACACCACAGTAGAAAATCCCACATCTAGCTGTTTGTGATAGGTCACAGCCAAATTGCAGGCACACTGAAAATGTATGAGGTTTTATGTTTATAGGAAACATAACTAAATTTTGTGTACAGACTTGGATCTCTTCCCTGAGATATCTCATTGTACATATAAAAATATTTCAAAAGCCTGAAACCCAAAATACTCTTTGTCCCAAGCATACTAATAGAGGAYGTATAAGGTGGATTTCATTTGTTGCGATAACAACCTTGGAGTGAAAGCACTGTTTGACCTACTTTGCAGGCTATGGACTGAGACACCAGATATTTGTCTAGCCCTGCAGTAGTAGATGACATTGGGGTTTCTAAAGCTTGCAGCCCTGACTATCACTGCTTTTATAAGCTAGGTGAGAAATCTGCAGAGATGAGACACTTAGCATGAGGCACGCTGTTACAACAGGCATGTAGACAGCAGGACGGCATGGGAGTCAAGTACCGAGCGCGAGCATGGAGCCATGATAAAGAAGGCGCAGCACTGTTCRCACGGTCCAAACATGGAGGAGGCAGGAAGACTTGGTCATGGCCATGGGGGAGTGGTAAGATATTTTAGGTGAGATGGGAATYGGGAAATGTTCTTTCCGGTCACACCACAGAGAGCRAGGAAGGAAATGACCAATGTTACCCAGTGAGAAGGAAGGACCTACTTGAAGACCAAGGGACAATGGGAGGTCATCAGGAATAACGCCAAAGCTTCTCAGTAGAGCAAATCAATTGGACTGGTCACAGTGAATGAACCAGGGACACAAATAAGACACTGAAATGGAAAATGTGTGCTCAGTGGGAAAGTGTGGAGCACTGCCCTAAGAGAGTGTCTGCCGGGCGCACAGAGATGAAAGGGTCAAGACTTAAACCTCCGACAGGAGAGAAGGGCCCAGAAGAGAAGGGCCAGGCGGCTGCAGCAGCTGAGGAACCAGAAGGCGTGAGAATGTGTGTGTGTGTGTGTGTGTGTGTGTGTGTGTGTGTGTGTGTATTTATAAATACACTCAAACATATCTGATTGGTTTGGTTTCAGAAAATGGGGAGGATTAACACTGTTTTGTGGTCCTTTCTGCTACCCACGCCACTTTATCTCCTAMACATGCTGGGTCTCCACACTGATGTCGTGTTTTTGAGTAGACCTGCTTGTAGACATGGCGGAAGCCTGCAGCGGCCTGGAACASTTACAAGCTTCCTACATTTCCACCCACACTTCACAGTTCAGAGGTTACCTATGGCTTGCTGGCGTCTTGCCTAAAGTACACGTGCAGATGTAATCGCTTCACAGTCTGCAGCACTTGACCACGACCACCAGGCCTGGTCAGGYCCACCTTGCTGATCTTCAGTTCCCTAAACTCATGGCCTTCCCAGCTAACCCTCTTCCTCCTGACCATGGTGGTCTTTACCACCAGAGGTCACAAACCCTGGGTTAGAGAGGCTGACGTTTACTGCCACAACTCTTAACACCACAACATCCAACGTTTTCATTGTCATTTTTCCTAACTTGCCAATCTTACCATGTTATACTTCAAAAAAACCAAAACCAACCAACCAACCAACCAAACAAACAAACAAACAAACAAACAAACAAAAACCTTCTTTTTCCCCTCCAGTATGTAAAATCTTTGTCGGAGTTGCGTTTCAGCTCCATGCCCATTCTATATGGACCAACTATTCCTGGCATCCTTTTCCATTTCTCGAACAACCAGAGCAGATCCAAGCTTCAGAAGAAAGAAATCATTTATTTCAACTGTTGCTGCCCCCCCCCCCAGGTCATCTTGCAGTTAGTGTTAAGTTTGCACTCTTAAGATGCTTTTCTCCTTTTCAGAGGTATGGGTTTAAGTACCCTTCCTGCTACATTGCCAATGCTCCAAGGAMTGACTTCCTAGGACCAAGAGTAAGTCACTTCCCTAAAGTCTGCATCACTTCCAAGTCGCCAACTAGTTATTCTTTATCAGAAACAAATCAGCACTGTTTACGTGATTCCTGTGTGAAGCGGAATGAAGCAGACTCTGGGCTGTGAGGCTGCATCTCCTAGTGGGGCTGTGCCCTGCCTCCACCGATACAGCCGCCGCCCGCCGGAACCATCACCAGCATTTAACACCCAATCTGGGATCTTACAAGAGCCTTCATTCATAAGTAACAAGACAGGGTGGCGATGGCTGAGCTGCTGCTACTAATAACAGTGAAGAGAGTAATGGGTACATGCGTTAAGAAAACCTACACACATCAAAGAGACTAAGAACAAGAATGGAATTCATAGTCTAGGAAAAATGATAATGCATTCTTCTGTTATTTTTAGAGGATGGTTTGGTTCAATTAAAAAAAAAACAGATATTGGGCCTATTTTTCAAGCGCTTTTCCTGTTTATAAAGCGTGGCATGGGTCTATTAGTTTATGGGTCCTGTCTCCTTGACATTAAAAACAAGCTGAGGAACAGTCTCCTTCTGAAATCCTCTCCTYTTATTCCTCAAGACTGAGAATCTGCTTCACTCCCTTGTTGCTACAGAGTATTTTTAGCTCCTTAGACGCTACCGCACAGTGTCTACCTGGGATTCTGCTGCAGAAGCATCAGAAGACACCAAGGAAAGGCCGGCTGCAGGCGAGATAGCAAAGACCTCGCTGTGGTCTAAAGGGCTGCAGCAGAGCAGGCCAGCCTGGCAGAGTTCCCGCTGTCTCCAGCCAGAACTGACAAGCGCCCAAGAGCCGGACTTCCTTCCAGATCAGACTCTAGTGTGGGATATGATTTCACTGTCCCGGAGTCCARGCGGATTGGGCAGAGAGGGCGATAAAGAAAAGACTTGAGAAGCTTAGCGTGAGGGGGATGGCCTTTTACACAGCCCTGGAGAGCCTGGAGAAACACCACCCATYGCCCCATCCTGCTTCTCAAGACAAAGCCAACCAAGGCCAGATGTTAGCTTCAGCCAGAGTTTGGAACTACGTAGTTCCTCAGTTTTCAATATATTTTTTCCCTTTRAATAAAAATAGTAATGGAGCTTTACCCAGARCAAGAGAAATGAGATGCTGTCAAGCAAGTCACTTTGAAGGGAAGAGGTAACATTCTSTAGCAGAAGRCTCAATGCAGTTATGCAAAATTTCCTTTTATAAAAGACCATTACTGTCCTAAGGATAAATACAAAGTGCTGTTATGTGTAAGCATTTACTGCTCAACGGGATTTGATGTTTCTACTCTCTCCACAATGATCTTTGCTCTCAAAGGGAGTTCTGGCTCCTTCGTTTAAATTAGAACTCTGCTACTCAGTTGACATAATGTAATCGCAAGGGAATAACACATTTATATTCTATTCATCAGCATTAGTATGAAATGCAAATTTACTATGGAACCTGATTCACAGGCATCCTTCTCTTAAGCCCAGGGAAGTGGCGCGGTCTTACTTCCAATGACAAAAGAGTGAATGATCTGCACCATGAAGATCCTGGTGCTTGGGAAACCAGAAGGACACCATCTCAGCTGGAACCAAGAGTTTACACACACTCAAGATGAGCTTAGCTTGATAATTACGTTTCTGACAAATAATGTCAGCTGGCTTCTGATGGGATTGACTGGTTCCTCACAGGCTTCGATGAAAGATGAGTACTCTTAAAAAGGATCTAGTCATCAATTTTTCTTAAATTCCTATTTTATTTCTCAAATGCCAAATCAAGGAAATGCAAATTTCACTTGTCTGTGGGCATTCTAGTAGCACATGTGAATACTAAGAAAGCGACCAAGTGTTGCACGTGTAGGCTCTTTTGTATTTTCAAATATATTTACCTCATGCCCCTCCCCTTTAACACAACCTACGTCCTCTGCGGCACTGAACAGGGAAGGAAGTCTCGGCCGCTAAGGCTCTCAAAGCAATTATACTCACGGTTGACAGAGCTTCACCAGGTCTTGATCAGTGGTGTTGGGGGGCAGGCCTCGGATGTAGAGGTTCGTCTTGCTCAGCTGATCCCATCCTGAGTTGCTACTGCTGCTACTGTTGTTATTACTGCTGGTGGTGCTGGGACTGGGGGGAGCCATGGGGTGCGCTGGGACCAGAGACTGCTGCAGAACAAAAACCAGGGAGTGTCAGAGCAGAAGTAGGGATCAAGCTCCACTCAGAGGCTACGTGAGCTACCAAAGAAAATAAAGACAGCAAAATTAAGCACAGATTATCCTGAGCTGCTGTGATGTAAAATTTAACTTACAGGTGAAAAAAAAATCTATTCATTTGAAGACAAACAAACAACAAAAAATGCTCAACATGAAATAAAACAATTTTGCTCAGCAATATCTGAAATGTGGATGAATTTATGGATAATCAATTTAGTCAGACATTTTAAGGAACACATCTCCTGAGAGTCAAAATTAACTTGCAAGAGGTCACATGATGTTGTCATCTTAATATACAGTAATTTAGGGATCACTGGGCTTTTGAAAAGCCTTCAGATTCTGAAGAACATTTGATTGAAAGTAGCTGATTATTTAGAGGACTCTTTAAAAGGAGACTACCCTTACTATGTAAGAATGTTAGAGCCTCACCCGGAGYCTCGACCTTCTAAGCTAGGTCTGCGGCTTCCTGGAGACATCTGGATAAGATTCAATGCATGCCGCTTCGCTCTGGCTGACCTTGTGAAATTGAACCTCTGTGAGAAAGCTGTGGCAGTTGGAACCCTTCCCAAGAGGGCATCTTATAAAGCCTGCAGCGAGGGGTTTCTCAGGATTGGCTCTCCAGTCAGCAGCCACCTAGGAAGACTGTGTGAAGTATGCACACAGCTCTGTGAGAGAGCTGGTGGAAGGAAACCACAGCTCTCCGACCCTAGGRCCCACACAAGACCTTTGAGGAAGTTAAAGGGCTCAGCCCCATGACAGTGAGGAGGACCCAAACTGTCCTGACAGCTGATGTGCTGCAGCAGGAGCAGGAAGTATTCTCCTTCATAATTTCTCAGTAATAAACATACTAAGCCAAGAATAGCACTTACACACCAGTTTGAAYATACAAAAACCTAAATACTTGCTAGACACTCAACAAAGATCTCAAATRTTGATGTCAGGCATTTACTACTACAGACAAAAATGTAAGGCATATGGAAGAAAAAGTAAACTCCACAGCAGAAAATGTGAACAGTCAACATATACAACTCTCATGTATCTTGCCAGCAATTTCAGAAGCCCACTGTAGACGTCATGGTCTGTGCCTAGCTTTTGCCATGGTCATGCTAATTCCACAACATCATAACAAGCGGGGGAACTCAGCAATTCTTTCTTCTGGTCCTTTACYGWCCTCCCTCTGTTCAGGGTCCCTGCTAAGTTGTTACTCAAATACTACTTCATCTAAAGAGACTCTTTCAGAAGGAGAGTACCTGGGAAAAGTGAAGAAAGGGTGAGGAAATTCTCCTTCCTAAGAGCTGAACTTGAGCTAGAAATATTGGTATTGCTTAATCCAAAACCAAAACTGCCCTGCCTGAGATCCCATCCTTCTAACCCATGATTCATAGCTTTCAGGGGCAAGTAAACTCACATGCTGTATCTACATTCTATGGATGAAAGRCACTGGTTTCTAGGTATGAATCCACCTGGCCCTGTCCCCTGCTCTGCCACAGATGTCACACAAAACTCTGTTCTTCTTTTCTCAAGTCTCTCAGTATATCCATGCTATCTCCATCCTCTTTTCTTCTCATAGTTAAATTGAGGTATTAGACAGGTACACTCATTAACCCCCATCTCCCAAGCTTCTGACTAACAGAGAACTGGTAACTCTAGACAGAAGTAGGTAAGACCACATGTTCTCTTAAATGTATATGACAGTATCAGTGCCCTAGATACCATCCCAGAGCACAAGGCGATGGGTATAGATACAAGGAGAGAACGGCAGGATAGAAGATGCTGGCTACTGAACAAAACTGAGGATGAAGAGCTAGGCTGTAGTCAGAGGTACAGTATTTGCCTAACATGCAGAGTCTTGGGTAAAATAATTATATGTCACACCAGGGATGACAACTGGAGAAGTAGAAAAGGGCTATGGTTTGGGGGCCCTKCCAGCTCCTAATATCTTTGTAAGAATAGAGCAGGGACAAGCATACTGACCACAGACTTTCTAAACACTGCGTTTCAATCCCAGTCGGRGTCCATACTAGCCCTGATCTTGTCTGGTTCTGATGGGGACATGTTGGGGTGTGGACTTGTTCTGACTAGAACATGTGAGCTATCATTAATTTGGGGACTACTTAGAATTATAAGTAGATTTTATTTATTTTTCTATTATTGATGATAAAAACCCATAATTTGTTCTTCTAAATTTATAAGTGATTTACAGTATGATGCCTGACAGTCACCCATATTTATAACAATAATTTCCCACAGAGCGAAGCAGGTGGGAACTTAGACCTTACTGTYGGGCTGCTTGTTAGGGTACGGGACCTCCTTCCTAGAGTTCAGATTCCAAGGAGGGTAAGAGGGTCTCAAATTCACATGAGGACCTCGAGGATGATGACTCCTCTACAATGCAAAGATCAAGTTAAAGTTTACCTAAATCACAAGACTTCCCAGAACTAGCTGAAGACAGAGAAAGGTGCCTGAGAAAGCTAAAGATTTCAGTCGGGGGGCGGAAAGGTATAGAAAATTTTAGATTAAAGATTAACTTTTTAGAACTCACCAAGTCTGAGCTAGGAATACAGCTCAGGAGTAGACATGCACAAGAAGCCGTGTTCAATGACAACGCCCCCTGCTCCCAATACACACGCAAGGTCACTGGATCTAAAAACGTAACCCCTACTGAGAACAGTACATGTTTAAGGACAAAAACCCAAAAACAATAGAGACCTTATTCCTAAACATTCAGAAAGGATTGAGAATGCTCCTAACATTCTGAGTACTGAGCATAAATGGGTGCCAATTTGCTAAGTGTTGCATGCTGTGTGTGCCCTGTGTCCTGCTTTCTGTCTCATTTAATAAACAGGCACAGCACTGTACTCTCATTGTACAGATTAGGAAACTGTCTTAGGAGCACTTAACTACTGTGTAATGACACACAGTAAGTCAGGGCAGGGCTGCATTTTGGACTGAGATATGCCAGGTAACAAAGTCAGAACCTTCGACACCCTAAGTGGCCTCCCTCCGAACACCTCCCAACTCTTCAAGGTGCCAAACTGCTTTCCCTCCTCTGCCCTGTCCATCCTCTTGCAACCTAATTACCAAGCTCTGGCTATTTTGCAGTGTGACTCTTTGAACCACTGGCTGTTATGCCACAGCCAAAGGTGCCCCTGGATTAGTCTAATTAGCACACTGTGAACTAGTGGAGGTAAAAACCCCATTAGCTTGAAAAGAGAAGGATTAAATAAATCCTGCTTTACAAACACTGTTCCCTTAAAGAAAGGGTTCTCAGAATGAGAGATGAGGTGACATCTTGGCTTGCAAGCAGCCTTAGGCTCCTCTCCACATCCCACAAGAAAGGGTAAAKGGATGAATCTTCTGTTTTTGTGAAACAGGGTCTCCCTACATAGCCCCAGACTGGCCTCAAATTCATAATCTCTGGGCCTCCCAGGCACAGGGGTTGAAGGTGTGTACCACTACACCCAGCAAAATGAATGAATTTTGACAGTCACAAAACAATAGCCTAGCATCTATAATCCCAGCACTTGGGAGCCTGAGGCAGGAGGATTGAAAATTTGAGACCAGCCTGGGCTATATATAGTAAGAGTCAATAAAACAACAAAAAACCATAAACAACAACAAAAAAGCTATCACGACCTAACAATCACATTACATCTAAAGGAAATGAAACCAGTGTGCCAGAATAACATCTACACTTCCTTGATTCTATCACCAACTGTTCACAAACCCCAACAAGTGGTAACAAACTAAATGTCCACCAAGTGAAGGATAGGCRAAGAAAATRCTTACATATACACATAGTGGAATATTATTTAGCCATGAAAATTGACACTGTGTTACTTACAACATCATGGATGAAATTAGAGGTTATATGTGAAGAGAAATGTACATAAGACACAGAAATGATGCCCATTATATGTAAAATCTAAAACAGCCAATCTCACAGAAGTTGGAGTACAATAATGACTGCAGAAGACTATGGAGATCAGAGGGGAGGGGGCTTNGGATGAATCTTCTGTTTTTGTGAAACAGGGTCTCCCTACATAGCCCCAGACTGGCCTCAAATTCATAATCTCTGGGCCTCCCAGGCACAGGGGTTGAAGGTGTGTACCACTACACCCAGCAAAATGAATGAATTTTGACAGTCACAAAACAATAGCCTAGCATCTATAATCCCAGCACTTGGGAGCCTGAGGCAGGAGGATTGAAAATTTGAGACCAGCCTGGGCTATATATAGTAAGAGTCAATAAAACAACAAAAAACCATAAACAACAACAAAAAAGCTATCACGACCTAACAATCACATTACATCTAAAGGAAATGAAACCAGTGTGCCAGAATAACATCTACACTTCCTTGATTCTATCACCAACTGTTCACAAACCCCAACAAGTGGTAACAAACTAAATGTCCACCAAGTGAAGGATAGGCRAAGAAAATRCTTACATATACACATAGTGGAATATTATTTAGCCATGAAAATTGACACTGTGTTACTTACAACATCATGGATGAAATTAGAGGTTATATGTGAAGAGAAATGTACATAAGACACAGAAATGATGCCCATTATATGTAAAATCTAAAACAGCCAATCTCACAGAAGTTGGAGTACAATAATGACTGCAGAAGACTATGGAGATCAGAGGGGAGGGGGCTTMGGAAAGGTTTATCAAACAATACCAAGTCAGTGTTCAATAGGAGTGAGAGGTTTCAGTGTGCTATTTATTCTGCACCAGCATGAGTATTGATAACTTGAACGGACTTGGATGTTTCAAAGGGTAGAAAGGATCTTGAAAGTTTTCAGCATGAAGAAAGAATTTTTGAGGAGAGAAGTTTATCCTGATTTAAAAATTATACAATGGGTAATACATTTATGGAAATATAATACCCCATTAATATTGTGTATCTTAATGTATCAGTTAAAATAATTTGATGGAAGTAAATAAGTCATTGATCTCATTAAAATTATTAAAAATGAGAGAATGAATTCTGCACATGCCTTCTGAAAGCTACCAAGGAGTAATGCTGGAAACTGCAGTCAGAATKTTAATGTTTGACATGAAATAGGGAAAAATTAAACCTTCACTTATAGAATTAAAACAAACMAACAAACGAACAAACTCAAACACTGATTGAGTCTTTAACTTCAACTCCAGAACTTGATAAATCACAAGTGACTATATTTACAGTCAGAATATGTGCCTATTGTATATATGTTATATGTATATTATTTAATAATATATGTATATTATTTAAAAAATAAAATATAGTCATAAAGGACAACTTTCACCAGACCGTTTTTGTCACTGCTCGACCTTTAACAATCTACCTAGAAAAATCTGCAGAGTTCCTTGCAACAAGAAGACACCCTGTGCTCAAAGCAGTTTAAACACATTCAATCCAATCCAGTTAGTACCCAGTCAGCCCCAAAGAGCCTAATATCTGTCTTAGTCTTCTCTAGGTTTTCACTGGCTGAGGTTCCATGAACAGGCCACATAATTCGTGTCTCTCCAGTGGGTAGGGAAAACAAGGTAATAGAGTTTTCATGGTAACATTGACCTGAGCTTWACTTGTATCTTAGGGTTTCTACTGCTGTGATAAAAACACCATGACCGAAGGCAACTTGGGCAGGAAAGGCTTTATTTCATCTTACACCTTGTAGTCCATCGTCTACAGAAGTTCGGGCAAGAACTTAAGGCAGAAACGGATACAGAGACCATAAAGGAATGCTGCTTATTGGCTTATTGGCTAGCTGGCTCAGCCTTTCTTTTACACCCTAGGAGCACCTGCTCTGGGGTGACATGGCCCACAGAGGACTGGGACTTCCCATATCAATTAGTAATTAATAAAATGTTCTATAAACTTGCCTATTGACCAATCTTACAAAGGCATTTTCTCAATTAAGATGTCCTCTTCAAAAATATGTTTAGATTTGTATTAGGTTTACACACACACACACACACACACACACATACACACACACACACACCATGAGGAGATGACATCAGAAGTTCTTATTGGCACTCAGGAGGGCTTCCTAGGTGCACAGCATTATGGGACTCCTGTGGTCAGCACTCAGAGAGCACTTCCTGCAAAGGCAGTGATGTCTACCTTGCCATGAAGACCCTCAGAATTCTTCACTCACAGATCAGCAGCAGGCCTAAGGTAACCAAGGTTTTGTGCTCAGCATCTTATCTCCCACAAACAGCACCAGGCATGTTTTCTATATCAATGCCAAGGCTAAAAGACCCTTATGGGAAAAGTAAAAATGAACTGTATCTCAACTAAAACCAACTAGACACCATGTCATTGTGATAGACAGTAATTCAGCCAAGCCTATTAAAGCTAAAGACTTGCCATTTTGAACTGTCTCATTTCCCTTCTATCACTAATAAGCCAATGAACACCCATCCCTCTCCTGTGGTCTTTACTTCGGAGCCTCCCTAAGAATTCTAGTATATTCTAGAGGAAAAGGAAACCTAGGATGTATCTGCTGAGTTGCCTCCGATTTCCTTTGCCCACCCTAATTTAAGAAGGTTATCCTCAACCCCTCTGTAGTTCCTCACACACACACACACACACACACACACACACACACACACACACCCATCACTGCTACCCAAACGCCAACTGCTTCCCTTTTCTTTACTGCTCCTCGGAGCAGGGAGACCTTACAGAACACGGGGCAATAGTACACTATCACAACTTCACGAGAAAGAGTTATGCAACGACAATATGGAAGATGCTAATGGTCACACACTAGCCTATCTTCCCATCATTCTGGAGGCAAGACAAAGTCAACTATTTAATGAAACTAGCAAACAAGAAGGGGTGTACACAAACATCCAATTCCATCCCAGTTGGGATGTTGACATCTAAGGGCTGGAAGGAAGGCTGAGAAATCAAGGGCTGGTGAAGGAAAGTGGAGGAGATGTGAGGAGACCGAATTGGAAAGCTAAGATTCAGACAGCGACATTGCTGTCTTTATAGGTAGATCAAAGCAGGATGACCTGAAGCACCTGCTGGATACTGTCCCATTGGCCTGAGCCCAGGATGTGAGGAAGTAGCTATTATCCCTCCTCAACAGCTGGGTATTACAGTGCTCAATCCCCTCCCTAATTAGGTGATGAAACTGGTTCTCCTATCCTTGCTATCCCTTGTTTGGCAATGAACCAGGCAGTAGTCCCTCGAGATTATGAAAGCAGGCAACAGATTATTAAGTATTTTTTGGTTGGATGCAAACTTGCCAAAGGATAGGGACACATATTACATTAGCTATTCAAATAAAATCTAAAAATAAAAATTCCATAATGGGGGCTGGAGAGATGCCTCAGAGGTTAAGAATATTTGCTGCTCTTGCAGAGGACCAGGTTGTTCCAAGAACCCATGGGACAGGTCACAACTGTCTGTAATTATAATTCCATGGGATCTGACACCCTCTTTTGGCATTGGTGGGCACTAGGTATGCATGCAGGCAAAACACATAAAATTAAAATGAAAACATCTGTGGAAAAAGTGTCCAGATTAGTAAGGAAGACTTCCTGATAGTGGGCCCTTAGCCTCATCCACCCTCAACTCCATCGTAAGCCATGGGATGGGATGTGCTGCTACAAACAGAGTTCAACCAAGGACAGGCGAGGGAGAAGAGAGGATGACAGAGAAGGTGGGTCAAAGAGTCAGCGGCACATTAAGTACCAGTCACACCGGACAGCAGAGGTGTGTACTAGCCAGAACCGAGGAAGGACCATTATGTAAGGCTATTAGCACCACACCTGTCCCAGTTTGCTTTCTATTGCTATGATCAACACTGTCACCAAAGGTAAGTTGGAGAAGAAATGATGTATTTTCCCTTACACTCCTAGGGCAAGTCTACCACTGAGGGAAGTTTGGGCAGGAACTCCACATAGAGAGGTCACGGAGAAATAAGGCTGCTTCTGCCTACTGCCTTTCTCAGCCTGCTTTCTTATACAACTCAGGACCACCTGTCATCCACATCATCACATCATCCACAGTGGGCTGGGCCCTTCACATCAATCATTAAAAACCAACCAACCAAMCAAACAAACAAACCAAAATCAATCAGAACTTGACCTCCAAAATCGTGTATTGTGGGTAATGTATGCTTCCTAACAGGGTTCCGGATGTGTGCTATGCATTCTTCTCATCCCCTTTCCAGCCTCCACCTCACGTTTATCCAGTGGTGTGGTCCCTAAGGACGCTCCTCCATTGTTTAAACAGCCTCTCCCGTCTGCCATGAGGTYGGTGTATTCACTCAGTCRCGCTGCATTTTCCTCATGAGATTTTTTTTTTTTTTTACTGAAGTTTCCTAGATAACCCCGGCCTGTATTGAGTTGACAAAACTAAACAGCAAACGCCCAACCTGTTTGGTTTGCAGGAAGCTCCGAGAGCATGATAGAAGGGGAGATTTGCAAAGGCTGAGGTAGAACCTAGAAAGCAAGCTGGAGCCCATGATGTCACAGGCCCCCAAGTCTCAACGGAAGAGTGGGATGGCATTAGATTAAGAGGGTTGCTTGTGGGGAATATCAAAGTAGTCACCCTCACCCCAAATTCCCTGTGGAAAGTAAGGACTTCTGGGTAGGGCAATCAGCAAGGACAGATTCACAGTCTGCCTTGGCCAGGAA
>BDUI01009754.1:0-10193 GCA_002335545.1 Apodemus speciosus | reverse complement strand
TAAATGTCTCTTCCCTCAGTCCTTGAAGATTAAGAGCATTGGTCTGCTCTGTCTACACATGAGCAAGGCCTTGTTAGTTCTGTGAGTGGAGACCAATCAAGGATACCTTTGCCATTTCAGGCTCTAGCTATTAGATGCTCGGGAGAGTTGGGAGTATCACCCTGCTCAGATTTAAAACCAGAGTGTCAATCCCATGATCACTGAGAGGTCTGGTTCTGGAGTTGGATGACTGTCCGAAGTTAAAAGAATAGTCTTAGTCACAGAGGGGAGGGTACATCAGGAGCTAAGGCCTCAGTGAGACCTAAGACTTCCCCAAATCACCCAACCCACCTCTATAAAGGTGATATTGTTCAATGATTAATAATGTCAACCTGACAGAATCTAGAATCACTGCAGACACAAACTTCTGAGCATGTCTGTGGGGAATGAGAAGATTGGGTAACTGAATTGGGAAGACTCACCTAAATGAGGGCAGCACCATTTCATGGCCTGGGCCGTGTAAAAAGGAGAAAGAGAGCCAAGCACTGGCATTCATCTCTTTTACCTTCTTGGCTACAGAAGCAATGTGACCAGCTGCCCTGTGCTCCTACAGCCTGGCCTTCTGAACCACAATGACTTGAAGCACAAATTTTGGGTTTCTTGGAGACTCAGTTGTATCATGTGATTTTTTTTTTGGGGGGGGGGGAACTGTCTTATGAGAAGATGCTTTTGCTAAAACACACACATGGAAGGATGTTTTCTGAGAACAGCTGCATGATGTTTTTATTAAAGCAGCTTGGAAAAGGGGCATGAGATGTTTTGCTAGAGTGTTCACTTGAGAGAACATGTGATGTTGGAAGGGGTATAAGTAAAACCCAACAGACAGTGGACAATGCTGTGTGGCATTGGTCCACCTTGCTACTCTTTGGTCATTGTTGGGCTTTGCTAATGCTAGTCTTCATTGATGACACTGTGTGGTATTGCTGGCCTTTGTTACTCTTTGCTGGTCATCATTTGTTGTGACTTCATAGAAAAAAAATGCACCAAAAAATTCCTGGTGGGCTTCGGCTGATTAGCACAGCCTTAAGATTTCTTCTGGATGGAACTGCCATTGCTGAGTTATGAATGGTGTTTGCAAGGACTGAGCTACCTCTGCTGATTCATGTGAACTGAGCTGCTGATATTCTAATGATACAGATTGGATTCTCTCCAAAGAACAATTTCTAAACAGGTCCATGTCCTCCTTTGCCCTATTAACCTGTCATTTCTACTACCTCTGGTGGGCAGTGGGCTAGAAGGGATGTTAAAGCATTTAAGAACCCTTATTAAAAGTTGGTTTTAAAACAATCTAAGCCTACAATGACTGTATCAGCTCCAACTGTAAAGCAAAGCCTCCTTCCCTTAAGTTGCTGTTTGTCAGAGAAAAGAAATTAATGCAAGCTGGAAAAAAGAGAGCAGAGGAAAGAGATGAGGAAAGGGAAGATGAGAAATGAGTCACTCTGACTTTTAACCAGACAGCCTGCCAGCCATGGGATCCAGGCTCCTTCAGGATTACCGTGGGATCCTATCCAAACTCCCCCCAAAAGTCAGAGCCAGGGTGTGCACACATGAGGATATGCATGGGACATATGCCAGTGCCTTTCCACTGAGCTTAGAAAAATAGTAATGACTCCAGTTCCAACAAGTTAACAGGAACAAAGTCCACAATAATGCATAAAACCTGTGTGTCTTCCAGAGCCGTTAAGTCCTGAGGAACAAGAGTATATCCTTCCCTTTGTCTCTTATTGTTTAGGTAGAGTAAAGTCTGAAGCAGTCAGCTCTGCCTGTGCTTTTAAATATGGGTGGCTTTTGAAATAAGCATTGACTTAATCAGGTAATGGTGCACATGTCTAATACAATTTGAGGTAACACAATATAACTTGGAGGTGTGTCATATCTATCAGATATATTCAAGTGCAAGTTGATTTTTCAAACCATATGTAGAGTAAGGAAGGATGAAACAGGCATTTTAGAAAGGCATAGGCTATCAGTACAACAGTTTTGTGTGTTTGCGTGTGTATGTAAAACACTGCTGATTCATTTCCAAAATTATTTGTGTATATGTGTGTGTCATAAAGTGTAAGTATGTGTTCATACATGTGTGAAAACACATGTGTGAGTACACRTGTATGTGTGTGAACATGTGTATAAAGCCCAATGGCCAACTTTGGTGAGGTTCTTCAGAAGCCATCTACTTTAATTTTTAAGACAGGGTCTCTCACTGGGATATTAAGCTTGCCACTTTGTCTAGACTGCYTGGGCAATGAATTTTAGATATTCTCCTGCCTCTACTTYTCAAGCTATGGGACTAGAAGCATGCACCATGATGCCCTGCTTTTTACATGGTTGCCGGGATCCAATTCAAGTCTTCCTGCTTCTAGGATACTTAACCAACTAAGCCATCTCCCCAGACCCTGTGTCTCATTCTTATCCCTGGCTAGAGTAGTTATCTTAATGCTTAACTTCAGTGTTAAGGAGGCTTACTTTGCCCCCAGAGAAGACATAACCAAAGTAATGTGGTCAGCAAGACAGAAACAACATGTTTCATTGAGCCCGTGGCAGAATTCTATGGAATTTTTACAGAGATGGCATTTATTAACACAAGGTATTTGTCCTTTAACTTGACATTTAACACAACCCCGTTGTCTCCAAGACCTTCAAGCCATACATGCATTTTCTTTTCCTTGAGGTCAACAAGGTAATTCCTCCATTATTCTTCATCTACTTAAACACACCCTCAGACCAAACAGCCATTGTTAGCCTTTCTCCTGAAGGCTATTTCCAATAACCACAGAAGACCTCTGTGTTTGAACTTCAATGCTGTGCATCTGTCTCAGTGAGGTTTGCTGTCCTGGGAGCTGAGAACCTCATCTGTCTACATTCTGCAAAGTGTCTCATGAGCTCATAGTCTGATAACATATACATGGCAGTGAGGATGATCCTGTGYCATTCTTTCCTGTGGGAATGTGGTCATCTGTATTTTGTGGGGGTCTCTGTTAACTAAGTCCACCAATTTTACATCAAGTCCTCTTGAGCACATCAAATCCTGTGCCTTGTGGTTTTACAGCTGACCCCTTTCCATGAAAGGGATCCACTTTACAATGTCCTTTGGTAAAGATTTGTTATCATCTCCATGCACATACTGAAGGACACAGCAGATCACCCTCTGCAGGAGCAAAGTTGATTTGAGCTGTCTCAAACCCAGGGTCCCACAGATCTGAGTGTGGAAGGCAGAGCTCATGTGGATTAATCAATGGGCTCTGGTAAACAAAGTGCTCTGTAGACTGCCTCCCTTTGGCTACTTAGAACAAACTCTTCCCCTCCTCTCGGATTTCGTCTGGACAAACGCCATACAGCTGATCAACTATAACACCAGAGAGGAGAGAATGCATGAACCAGCAGAAGGTCCTAGGTTTATCCAGTCCTCAAATACACATGAACTGGCCCCCAAGTATAGGACCACGGTCCTTCCCATCTTGGTTTACTTGTGAGCATTTAAGTCACCTAAGCTAAATCTGATTCCAAGCTCCAAGTGGGACAGAACATGTGTATTGGCTAGGCAGACTATGGTCTGCCCCTGAAGGTCTATTCACTGTCTATTGCATGAAGATCATGATGCCCACCTCAGAAGACAGCTGTAAAATTTAGTAANCATTCTTTCCTGTGGGAATGTGGTCATCTGTATTTTGTGGGGGTCTCTGTTAACTAAGTCCACCAATTTTACATCAAGTCCTCTTGAGCACATCAAATCCTGTGCCTTGTGGTTTTACAGCTGACCCCTTTCCATGAAAGGGATCCACTTTACAATGTCCTTTGGTAAAGATTTGTTATCATCTCCATGCACATACTGAAGGACACAGCAGATCACCCTCTGCAGGAGCAAAGTTGATTTGAGCTGTCTCAAACCCAGGGTCCCACAGATCTGAGTGTGGAAGGCAGAGCTCATGTGGATTAATCAATGGGCTCTGGTAAACAAAGTGCTCTGTAGACTGCCTCCCTTTGGCTACTTAGAACAAACTCTTCCCCTCCTCTCGGATTTCGTCTGGACAAACGCCATACAGCTGATCAACTATAACACCAGAGAGGAGAGAATGCATGAACCAGCAGAAGGTCCTAGGTTTATCCAGTCCTCAAATACACATGAACTGGCCCCCAAGTATAGGACCACGGTCCTTCCCATCTTGGTTTACTTGTGAGCATTTAAGTCACCTAAGCTAAATCTGATTCCAAGCTCCAAGTGGGACAGAACATGTGTATTGGCTAGGCAGACTATGGTCTGCCCCTGAAGGTCTATTCACTGTCTATTGCATGAAGATCATGATGCCCACCTCAGAAGACAGCTGTAAAATTTAGTAARACTTCAGTATCCAGTGCCGGAAACATTAGTGTATGAGTCCTAGCTATCATATCACTATCCATATTGCTTCTAGGATGTACTCTGCCTCCTTAGGCTGAAAATCCTCAAAGGCCTCTACCATCAATCCTGAGAATCTATGTTTGTGTGAAAGACATACAGCTGGGTACAACTCCAATTTCACAAGTGGTTCCAGTAGCTAAGATGTCATGGTTCTGTAAGACCTCCCTCAGATGGGGACATGGACCAAATGTATGGTCCTGAAATCTGTAAGATAAAGCTTGAATGAGAGTTAATGGTGGTATTTAGGAATAATATGGTCTTATGAGGTCACGAGCTCATGATGGGGTTAGTGTCTGGATCACAGAGGTTCCACAGATCTGGCCTCCCCTCCCCAGGTACGCAGACTCTAGGAACAGTCATGGAAGTAGACACAARGCAGTCTCAGGGCAGGAAGATGGTTTTTACCAGAGTTTGGCCATGCTGTCACCTTGAACTTGATTTCCAGCCTCCAGAACCCAGAGAAACAATGTTCTAATTATTTAAGCTCCTACCTTCATGTCTGCACCCATGATAGTCTGTTATAACCTCATATGATGACACATACATGATGAGAACTTCTCATCACCATAAGTCCTGTGATACCTGCAAGCTAGTTTTCCCAAAGGACAATAGATCTTCATTTTTAGAGATCAGTTTCATTTTTTAATAGTCATGTAAGCCTGATCTTTGCTCCTTCCCACAATGCTCCAACAGACCCTCCCTAACTATTATCAAGAATACTTGGGCATCTCACCCASAGACCCAGCCAGCTTCTCGTCTGTCATACTCAGTCACCTCCATCCTACTTTGTACCCTGTTCCAGATTTACCTGATACAGGGAAGAGAWGAAGCAGATATCAGAACCTGTGGGGAACTGCCTTCCCCTTAACCCCAAGCCAGTGGACAGGTTACTAGAATTACCTCATAGTCACCAGCATAAAACCTCAGGAGCATTGATTCTCAACCGGTGGATCTTGAGTCCCCTCCACAGGAGTTGTATATCAAATATCCTTCATGTCAGATGATATGTACTTTACAATACAATTCATAACAGCAAAATTACACTKATAAAGTAGCAGCAAGATAATTTTATGAGGAATTGTATTAAAGGGTCATAACATTAAATGTTGAGAACCATTGCTATAGAAAAACATTCTTTCTTTTTCCCTACCTAAATCTATTCCTGAGATCAACTCTGCAGAGCCACCTGCTCTCCACGAAGCTGCTGTCCTCTTACACAGGGTACCTCCCATCTCATTCAAACTCACATTGTCATTCCATYATTTGCACAGTCAGACATATCAAACAGTGATGTCCTCCAAGATGGAGACCCTTGATGCTCCATCTCTGACAATGCAGGGCTATGATCTGAGTTTCACTAAGTTTTCCTTTAGAGGTTATGGAGATCCCAAATGCATTTGTTATTTTGCTCACTGCTGAGACGAAATGCCTGACTAAAGCAGCTATAGGAAGAAGTGAATATTTTCCTTGATAGTTGAGAGTACAATCTGACATGGTAGTGGGAACATGAGGTGACTGGTCCCATTGTGTCTGTATTCAGAAAGTAGCCCAAGGATGGGAAACAGGGATTGGTTAACAAACCCTAAGGCCCATCCTTAGTGACCCCTTYCTTCCAACAAGGCTCTACCTTAAGGCCTGTCCCTGGGTAGGAACCAGGTATCCAAACACACRGATACTTCACATTCAATCCACAACACTGACTTCAGTAAGAATGTCCCCACTGTCACAGAGGTGGATTCTTGATGTCTATCAACATGACCAAAGCGCCCCCCCCCCAAGCATCTCCTCCAAAAAGTGCCTTGCTCCTGATTTACAGAGCAGCACTCGTCCCTTGTCCCATTGCCCATGGGTCTATGTCTCATCATCTGTCCTCAGTTCTGCTTCCCTTTGTGCCAAGACCTTGATGCATTCTTATAATCTGGGATTTCTTCATGATTTGCCTTGGATCTCAACACTCAACTTTTGTGAGACTTCAAAGACTGGTTTTGAAATGGACAGTGATTCACACTGTGCCTCCTAGTATCTACTCCTTATTCCACCATAGAGACTGAGAATCACTGACATTGAGGAGGGAGTCCCTTCATGCTGGAGTCTTCTAGATCAGTCCTCAAACATAGTGGACATCCGAAAACAAATGATATTCSCACACTTAATATTTGCATTTCCTTCTATGCCCACTACCACCTGCCTTTTTACCTCAGCTGCTCAGAGGAACAGACACCTCATGCTCTCMAGTTCTTTTCTTTTCTTCTTTTCTTCATCTYTTTTTTACCTCTGGTCTACATTACATACTGCTCACAGTTCAAGACTCCTAAAATGCAAGTCTGAACAAGCCACTCCTCAGTACATATCGCAATGCTTTGCCTGCCCCAAGTCCCAAGCCAAAGGTCAAGATGGCTTCCAGCTGCTGAATGACCTGGCTGACATCTACCTCTCTTGCTGTCTTTCTTGATGCCTGCTTCATATTCTATGCAAAACCATGTCCTCTTTTCCTACCCTCCAGACATATGAGTCCTAGTGTCTGACTCATGGTAAACCCTCAGCACGCATGCACACACACACAYAYRCACACACACACACACACACACACACACACACACAGTGGATCAGTATACCTCAGGCTTTTCATTATTCACCAAACAGCCTAAATCATATCTCAGTGAACCTTTAAAAGATTAAAGTAATAAAAAGAAGAGGGAGGGACTAGAAGAAGGCAACTTCAGGTGAGTAAGGAAATAAGATATAAGATGAAAAGCCACAGACAGRCATCAAGACATCTATTAGTAGGCCTGGAAAATATGAAGCAGGTAGAATGGATGAATGAATGAATATTAAAACAAACAGACAAAAACCAGAGCACTCAAAACAAAGGTCTTGAGATTTGGGCAAATCCTAGTGGATTATCTTTCTACTCTGAATGGTCCAGGCTGGCCAGAAGGTTTCTTATGCATCGGGTTACTAGATAGAACCTATATAATATGCACTGCTCATCTGTCAGAAGAATGACTTATAAATGGTCAGGACTGAACCCCTGGCAGCATGAGAGCCCTCAGCGTAACTTGTAGGCTTGACTTTCACCCATAGCCATATGCAGATGGCATTGGTTGGCTTTTTGACAGCGGCCTTGATGGCCACTCTGGCCATTCCGGACTCATAACATCATTAACAATCCAGGCAGAGAAACCAAAATCCAGATGGCTATCTCAATTCCAACACAACTTTCCAACTGAGAGGCAATGAGCCACGCTCATTACACAGCGAATTATCTCAGCAAAGCACAAATCTGGAATCTCTCTTTTCCTGGGTGCAGCTGTGGGTTTTTCTTTTTCTTCCTAGAAAATGTTTTCTGCTTCCAAGAGTGAGCTTGGTTTCTGTGCATCAGTGTAGCTTTAAAATTCCAATTATGTCTCTCATTTATTGGAATTCTTCAGGGAAACAGAAGCAATGAGATATGCATAGATATATCAGAGGAGAAAATTAAAGATGATAGCCTTATGATTATGGAAGCTAAGTCCCATGTGTTAGGCTGCAACCCCTGCTCATCTCCTGCACAAGTTGGAAAATCCCATCTGCCCTCCCTCCTCCAACCCCACCAGCACAAAGAAAACTCCCCAACTTGCTTGGAAAAAACTCTGAGCTAATACATTATCACTTAGTGTTTCTGGAGAWCCCAAGAGCTCCTGCCCAAGGTGTCAGTTTTAACCATGTATGGGCACAATCCCAGCTCCTAGATGGCAYGCCACTCCTCRCCTAAGCTCTATAAACYCTCCTTGCTTAAGCCTGGATGTGTGTGTGACTTCACTGACATCCACCTGTGAGATCAGTGAACCCACCTGAGAGCTGCCTCCTAATAAGTCTACCTTTATCTACTTTTAATTTTTCTTGTCTGGCCTATATCTGTGTTACCAAGGGAGAGAAAACGTCTATCACCATGATCCATAAACCWGAAAGCCAGGACTGTGACTCAGTCCTGCTATGATGGCCAGAAAAACACTACAGTTAATAGTGTAATATGTAGTCAAGGACAAAGGCCTTAGAACCAGGCTGGTACAGGAGGTATACAGGACTACTGTGACATCTAAAGGCTAAGAACCAGGAGCTCCAATACCCAAGTGCAGGGAAAAATGGATCTCCCAACCCCAGACAATATTTTACCCTCTGTTTTGCTCTGCATGGTCCCTGGCATGTGGGATGATGCCCACCTGGTAAGAGGACATCTTTACCCATTCTAGTAACTCAAATATTCATCTCTTCTAAGGTACTCATAAATAATGGTTCCTCAGACATATGGGCATCCTTAATTCAATCAATTGATAAATACAATTAACCATCGTTATCTTCAAAAGGCTAAACTTCACATGTAATTCGCAGTTTACAAGGAGAAACTACAAATGCTAAAATGCTTACTATGTAGTATGATGCCTTAGGGACTAACCGGTACTCAATGAACAATTGCCATGAATGAATCCATGGATGGATGGATGGATGGATGGATGGATGGATGGATGGATGGATGGATGGATGAATGAATGCTACAGCAGAGATGGATCCATGATCCAGTGGGACATCAAGAAAGGGTAGGTTAATACTAGAAAGGTAAGTTGATTTAAATCACAGGAGACTAATAGGAAGTATTTAGTGATTATTATTTGAAGAATTTAATGGAAAAGATTCTAAAYACWAATATTTTATTGTCAGGAGCTATCTAGGACAGGCTAAGGCTAGCAGGTGGCTTTCCTGAAAGTGGCCCACTGATTTCACATGGTCTGCAAYGGAAGARCTCTATGAGGCAAGGTACCAAAGAGACTTCAGCAGCTGATATGCCTTTTCTGTTCTTATTAAATTAAAATAATAATCCCTGGGCACCCTATTGATCAGATTTCCTGCAGATCAACATAAAGATGAACTTTAATTAATTAATGCTGTTCAGATGAATTTACGAATTTATTCTAAAGAATTCCTGATTCGATTCAAGTAATCCTAGGAAAAAGTTTTAAGAGATGGTCTTAGTTGCTTTGCTACAAAGATRTAATAAAGATAGAATCATAGAATCAAGAATAGAATGTGCCCGCCCACTCCTCATATAGTAAGTAAAGGCTGCATATTAAGAAATAAAATGAGTTTTCATAATATCACTAAAAAGAGAAATAGGTTTGAGACAGATTTATGTTCAAGGAAAAACATTTAGGTCCAAGGATAATGCCACAGGTGTTTCCCTATGATAAGGCAAGGCCACGTGAAACTGTTGCTTTGAACTTATAATGAGCATATTAGGATAAAACTCTGCTTTGAAGTTAATATCAATATCTCTCTAACTCCCATTTTATGTAACATTTTATCTCTGAGGCAATTTTCTAAATAACTTTTTTTATCTAAGAAAGTATAAAAAGGCCAGAGAAGAGAAATAAAGTTGTTGGTTGGACAGTTTGGCTTGGCGTCTCTGCCCCATCCATCCATTCAGCTATCCATCCATCCATCCATATGTATATGTCTGTTTGTCTATGTATATGTGTTTAGGTATATGTGTGTGAGAGAGAGCATGCATGAATACTTGTGGAGAGTATGAGACAGGTAGTTGGGCCCAAGAAAAAATGTGAATGTGATCATCTGTAAATGAAAACATGAATGAAAAATGTAAATGTGTATATGAATGTCTATGTGTCTGTGCATATTTGCCTGAGTAAAAGATTGTGGTTCTTTCACTTTCCTTCCTCTCTGGTTCACAGAGAGTTAACCGACCTAGCCAGAGAGGCTTCTG
>BDUI01009753.1:14845-38323 GCA_002335545.1 Apodemus speciosus | reverse complement strand
TTTTTTTTTGGTTTTTCGAGACAGGATTTCTCTGTGTAGCCCTGGCTGTCCTGGAACTCACTCTGTAGACCAGGCTGGCCTCAAACTCGGAAATCTGCCTGCTCTGCCTCCCAAGTGCTGGGATTAAAGGTGTGTGAAACCACTGCCTGGATCTTACAATCTTTCTACATGCCCTATTCTACAATGATCTTTCAGTATGCAAGCATAGGTTTAATGTAGATTAATCAAGTGAGATTGGGCTCCACAAATCCAACGGAAGACTTGAACAGAAAGTAACAGTAGCCAAAAGTTCTAGAATAGGACAATATCATGAACTTCTTCCTGATCCATAACTTTTTTTAAGACCAATTTTATGCAGGCCAAATGCAGATAATCACGGTTATGAGTTTATGATAATGTCTTTGATATACCAAAAAGATGACATTTTCCATCCTTCTTCTTATGTTCAAGATCTTGTACCCTCTCTGTCACATCTTTTACTATGTTCTTAGGGATTTAGAGGAGATAGAAGAAGTTTTGTTTTTTCAACAAACTAATTGTGAATGTGAGTGTGTGTGTGTGTGTGTGTGTGTGTGTGTGTGTGTGTGCGTCTGTGAGTATGTGCATGTATGTGTGTGTTTGTATGCGTATGTGTAGTGTGGTGTGTAAATTTGCATACCATGACAAAGATATGGATGTCCGATGAAAATTTGTTGAAGTTAGTTCTCACCTCCCATCATTTGGGTTTCTCCTCAGGTTTTCAGGCTTTGTGCCAAGTACCCACTGAGCCAAGTCACTGACCATCATGATATTCTAACTTAAAGAAACTTTTACAGGTGTCATATTTGAAGATGACTTTGTACAAATTAATGACTCATGAGTAACTTTGAGGAATTAGATGCTATTATATCTTTTGTGTGAATAAGATTTATAGTACCCTTGAGCAGTATAGTTAATCATGATTTGTGTAGATTTGTGGATTATCTTTGACTTTCTTCATAGGAGATAAAAGATTAATTTCTATTTTTAAAAGTACTCTTATATCCCAGCAGTCTTGATGCTTACTCATGTAAACTTGAAGCGTTTTTTATATATATAAAATAAGAATCAAAGATGCAGGGAAATGGTTTCCTATTTGGAAAAAAAATCACCATTTATCTTAAGATTTTGTTTCAGGTTCTCCCTAAAGACTGAACTTACTCAGTCCTGACCAATGGTTTTAATGTGCTCTCAAAAAAACATAAGAGATATATACCTAACAGTTTGTTTTCAATGTGCTTTTAGAACTGTAGATCATAGTCTAAATTTGAGTGTTCAGACCTTATTGTGAAGTGTGYGCTTTATCAAGATAGCATCCTGCTTTAGAACTTAAAGAAACAACAAGAAGCAACAATTAAATGTGATTTTGAAGAAATTGTGAGACCTGAGATATCAGGATGAAGGAAACTAAATACTGAAGATAGGAAAAGCATAACAGTGTTTGGCTTATACAAATACACTTTATAAATGAGGTATTAATCATGCAGCACTAAACTCAGGGTTCAAGGTGGAATTTCCCTTTATTTTGTCCTACATGAACAGGATGAAGGCACAGTTTCTGAATTAGATTTTTCTATTTCACTTAAAAATAACTTTAGACAAAGCCAATTTTGGAAGGAATGAGGTTTCTCAGCTTTTAGCCTTTCCCAGGCTAATCAGGGAAAAACTAAAGATAGGAATCTGTAGGCAAGAACTGTAGTATAGACCATGGGAGAACACTGCTTACTATGAAAAATTATCAGATTCTTTTTCAGAGGATCCAGGACCAAGAGCCAGATGATAGCATTGCCCAGAATGGCTAGGTTCTGAATATTGATCTTTAAATAGGGAAAMATCCCACATGTTTTCCAACAAGCCAATTTGATTAGGGTATTTTCCACCTGAGGATCCCTCTTCCTAAAGGACTCTAATTTGTGTCAACTTGACATAAACCTATCTAGAGTACATAGCTTTGTAATATAAAAATTTTAAAGAAGATTCTAGTAATAACCTGCTTAATAAAGTCATAAATAAACTGAAAGTCATGAATTTACTACTTATTCAATAATTCACTAGCATAGGTGTGGAAATGCATTAAGAATTAAATGTAGAAATTGTTATCAAAATATGGATTCAAGATACACTTTAAGAAATTGATAAATTCAATGATGTTTTCCACTATGAATTATGACCTTAATCTAAAATAGTTGGGAAATCATAAACTCTATGTGAAAAGACATGGACAAGAAGAAGTAGAAGACTTTCACTGGAGAATCAACAAGATTTTATAAAATATGTGAAATACTAATCACAGAGAAGAATCATATGCTCTGTAGCAGCATAGTAGAGGAGAACCAGAATTAGTCACTGGAAGTCATGTATCAACTTGTAGAATGAAAGATTTCTTACTGATTCTGACATCAGAAGACTAAAGCTACAAATTTCAAAGGTGATTGCAAACATTCGAAGTAAGATTGGTGTGCAGAAGAACTCACTGCTTAAAGAACTTTACACAGTTTTCTCAGTCTTCATTTCTTATGTCTGTTTTGGTTTATTACTTACTACACTTTTAGCTGTTAATATTTGTAGAGAACATATGACTAAAAGATGATTCCAAGCCATGCTTATCAGAGCACTATCCAAGACAAGAAAGTTATATGGTTAGGTCTACTTAAGCTATATAAGATCCTATATTAATAAAATTAAAAGAGAAATTATAATCAATATTGTAATTATCTTATTCATATCTATTTTCATTGTAACTATTATCCTTAAAATTTCTGTAATTACACCTTCTAATTTCTTTGATTTTAAAATATTATGAAAAGACATATAAACTTTTAACATTCATCATATAGAACAGCTAAGATTTAGAACATAGTTCTTGAGATCCTAGTTTTCTATTTCTATGAGTATTCTCAATTATTAGGAATCTTTTCTTCATACATTATGCTACAATGACATCTTTAACAAACATTACTGTTCTTTTGGTCTTTGTAGAAATATTTGAAAATATATGTAAAAAGTAAAATTATATATACAACAATAACCCTTGAAAATATTTTGCAAATTTGTTCTGTAGGTAGATGTATTTGGAAGTCCACTCATATGTATCTGTAAAAACATCAGGTTCTTTATTGAGAATGCTGTGTACTCAAAACTGTCAGTTCACATCATAAACTTGTAAGTTAGCACTCTACACAGTCATAATTGCATGGCCTCTCTTAGTTTCCTTTCTTGTGTCACAATCTCTGTAGCATTGACTGAAGAGATTCAGAAAAGTTTCATCCAGAAGAATGGGTAATTTTTTTCACAAGTAGATCATGATCCAAACCTAGACCAACCTTGTATTGCATTGTGTGCAGGGAAAAGACAAGTAAAATCCACTAAGTTAAAGAAAAATGAACATAAACTTCATGAATAAAATTACACAAAGAAAACATTCAAAACAATTCAGTTCCAGAAAATAAGAAAGAAGAGACAGGGAGCCTTAGAATATGAATGAGGGAAACTGTCACTTCAAGATATTTAAAAGCTCCTTTCTGTTATTTATGTGTTTGTTTTCAGAGATAACACACTTGACATTGGGTTACCAACTCTTTCTTAGAGACCATCACCTCTGCTGCTCCCAAGCTTTATCAGTTGCTTACAGCTCTTTATGTTGGATTGAGGCCTCTGACCTCTTTCTCTTCCACTTTCGTTGTCCTTCATATTGTCAGTCTTGTACAGCTCACATTTAGGCAGCCATATTGCTGAGATTTTATGGGTGTAACTCCTGAAGATGCTAGGAGGTACAGCCTCACAATTAACCCACTGATCATCTGGCTCTTTAAATCTATTTCCTCTTCTGCAATGTTCACTATCACTTAGGGGCCAGAGTGGTTTGGAAATGTATCCTCTAGATCTAACCTCCATAACTCAACATTTTGAATGGTTGTAGTTTTCTATGGTGGTCTCACTATTTTGCAATGAGAAACTTCAACAGACTTCACAGGTATTATTCACATTTACAGAGACATATAGACATGTGATGACAACTAGTCAAAGAAGATGTACAAATTTGAAAGGCAGTGGGGGAGTTGTACATGGGAAGGTCTGGAGGAAGAAAAGCAAAAGGAAAATACACTTGTTATAATCTCAAAAATAGAATTTCAAGATACTTAAATAATCAAGCTGAAAAACATAATTTTTAGTGTTCCCTGATATCTTCACAATCTAATACATAACTTAAAATTTGATAGATTTAGCAAATATGATAATGGGTCACAAAGCTGCATTTAAAATTCAGAGTGATAATGATTTTATTCAAATATTTAGGGTACTGTTGTGCTAGAAAAATAACCATGCTTCCTTGCCATGTAGAACGATCAAATACTCTACTTGGGTTTTGTAAACACTCAGTGCTTTTCCTGAGAAGCAGGTTCACTTTAGCCAGACCTGCTACTGGTATGTGCATTCGTCAAATGAACTAAACACTGATATAACAGTGGTAGCCATTTCTCTTTGGGCCCACACATTTTCTTTTAACAGGTTCATATAGCTTTTGTATTTTTATTGTCCTCTGGATGTTTTATTTTCTCTCTCTCTAGAAAATAACCACTTGGTAAATCCYGTTTCTCTTTCTGTACTTGTCTTAAAAGAAATGGTTAAGCTATTTATCATTTTTGGCATTTTCAATAGATCCCAATTCTATTATTTATTTTACCTTCTTCAAAAAACATTTCTGAACAGTATATGTGATAATATAACTTTATAAAGTATATACACAGAATGTCAAAATGTCAACATATGCATTTAGTTTATTTTAGAATTTATTTTTCCTGTTTTCTCATCAGCACCTGCTTGACTCAGTGTTTGAAGCATGTGAGCATGTTTGATTGTGCAGGTGTATTTGCTTTAGCAAAAATAATTAAAATAGATATTCTTGTAAGGTTCTATTTTAATATGATATATTAATATTTCCCAATTCTATTAACCTACATAAGAAGGAAATTGTTAAATGTAAAGTTTTAAATATGGAATTCATTATAAATTGAGGGAAAGACATTTCAAGTGATTTTTCTCATAGATGTCTACAAAACTTAGCCTTCAGAGTTCTTTAGGATGAGTGATCGCATTTTCTGTGTCTTTCATACCTACAGCAAAATCATGGGGCTCTTAGGAAATAATATACACAAGGTACCCACATTAAAAAGCTGCTACTAATTTGGGTGTTTTGAGTTATGTTTGTAGTATTTATGCAGGATACAGAAATTAATTATAAAAGTAATGATAAAAGTAAAGGTGGAGATAAGTTTCTACCAGCTTCTTGTTAGTTATATAACATATGATTATAACCTCAAAGGCTCAGAGATGAGATGCACATCCTTTGACAATTCTAGAGAAAAGAAGCTCATCAAAGCTGTGAATAGGGCTGCAAGCCATCTGAGAACCCCATAGAAAAACTTAAACCTTAATATTTTTATCTCAGAAAGTTGTTTGTAGTGCTAGTTTTGGATAAAGATCATTCTAATCTCAGTTTCACAGTCTTCTCCTCTTATATCACTCCAGTCTCCTGTTTCTGCTACTCGCAACCTATACTGTACCAGAAAAATCCAATGAGAGCCTCATCTCAGAACACTTAAAAACTTGAGAAGATAATTTCCTTAGCTAATAGTGGGACAATAGGACTATTGGACTACAGATAGTTGTATAGAGATCATTTCGAGCCCACCACAGTGGCCCAGTGAACATAAACTTCAAATGTAAATCATTTTAAGAAGGTATCAAATAGAATGTGAATTTTGGCTTAGTTTAAGTGAGTTCTCATTTAGGGCATCAAGAAAGAAAACAATGGCATAAACTGAAGTGAGTAACAAATAATTCTAGGATTCAACCTGGCATTTTTCAAAGAAACTAAGTACCCAGATAAAACCCAAGAGAAAAACAGTGTGAACTAATGGATACTGACTCGGTCTCTACTACTTTAAACAATATTGAACCCACATGATTCTCAATACAATTCTTTTGATTTCTGACTATTTGAATGAGGTAAATCTAGTTTGTAATTGGTAAATTTTTGTTTCTAGTCAACAACATTTTTAATCATGTGATGTGTTTGACTCCTGAGGATGAGAAACCAAATTAAATATGGATTAATATATAGTATTTATTAAACATTATTAATCATATTAATTCTTACATATTTTTAAATAATAGGAATAGATTAACTATAAGTTCCTAGTAAGTAATAATTACTACTAAGGTAACCAAATACTAATATTTTATATGTAGTGCTTTTGATGATGAACATAATTTTGAACTAATATCTTTTCTGAAGTCAACTATTGTTCTTACATTGCATTATGAAAGTTTTGATAGGCAAACATGTACTGTTGTCAAAATTATCTGCAAACTGAAGATTCTGAAATTTTCCAGTCAGAAAATATGGGGTTATTAAATACAAAATGACTTTAAATTAGTGCAAACCTCCATTTTGTACTAAATTTTATTAATTAAATTGAAGTTCTGTCTAAAATTTTATCAGTATTGCTAATTAAATTGATTATGATTCAAGAAAGATAAAATAGAAGAACAAATTTGAAACATTTATAGAATTTCTAARTCTACCATGAGCTAACTTCTTAATAGAATTCAAATTATATTAAAATGTGTTCTTTATACATGAAATATACAATTTTCTTTTTGTTGTATCATCCACATAGGCATCAGTCATCTAAGATGAATTCATTTAACAAAACTATCACTTCTGAGGTGCATGTATTCTCAAAATACTTTTATATCTCTAGAGCACAATATAGCTAAAACACAGAAATGGAAAGTTTATCTTTCTATTAGTAGTGAGACTGACTGTCTCTATGGAATCTGTCATTTTGTAATGTTGTGTGAGCGAGATGTCTTGTGATCCACTTAAATCAGCCTCAGGCAATACCATATCTCACCTTTCTCAAAACTTTATAAGCATTACTGGCAAGCAGGAGAAATGCAAGTTAAACTTGATTTTTAGGTAAAAGAATCTACCAGATGTCTACTGTTACATGCCACATTAATTTTGCTGTTCTCAATGATGCAACAGTCCAATAGAACCAATCCACACATGCTGATTTTGTTTCCTGTCCTCCTCCATCTGACAGTCTTATTTTGCATAGCAGAGGTCCTATGAACCAATGTGGTTTCTTAGTTTTTCTGGTGCAACTACTAATTTTTGTCATACAATCGAATCTACTTTACCTTTTTTTTTATTCATTACATTCTTTATTTACATTTCAAATGATTTCCCCTTTCCTGCATTCCCCCTTCCTGAAAGTCCCATAAGACCTCTTCCCAATCCACCCCTTTCTGCTTCCCTGTCCTAGTATTCCCCTACACTGGTGCACTGAGCCTTTCCAGGACTAAGGGACTCACCTTCCTTCTTCTTGGGCTTTATTTGATATGTGAATTGTGTCTTGGGCATTCCAAGCTCCTAGGCTAATATCCACTTATCAGTGAGTGCATACCATGAGTGTTCTTTTGTGATTGGGTTACCTCACTTAGGATGGTATTCTCCAGTTCCATCCAGACAATTCTTTGTCTAAGAATTTCATGAATTCATTATTTTTAATGGCTGAATAGTACTCCATTGTGTATATATACCATATTTTCTGTATCCATTCCTTCATTGAGGGATATGTGGGTTCTTTTCAGCTTGTGACTATTATAAATAGGGCTTCTATGAACATAGTGGAGCATGTATCCTTATTACATGCTGAGGAATCCTCTGGGTATTTTCYCAGGAGTGGTATAGCAGGGTCCTCCCATAGTGTCATGCCCAGTTTTCTGAGGAACCACCAGACTGATTTCCAGAGTGGTTGTACCAGTTTGCAACCCCACCTGCAGTGGAGGAGTGTCCCTCTTTCTCCACATCCTTGCCAGCACCTGTTTTCTCCTGAGTTTTTTATCTTAGCCATTCTGACTAGTGTGAGGTGAATCTCAGCTCTAAGATCAAGAATTGACAAATGGGACTTCATAAAATTACTGAGTTTCTGTAAGGCAAAGGACATTGTCAAAAGAAAAAAATGGCAATCAACAAATTGGGAAAAGATGTTTACCAACCCTACATCCAACAGAAGTCTTATATCCAAGATGTAAGATACAAAGAACTCAAGAAGGTAGACTCCAGAGATCCAAATAGCCCCATTAAAAATGGGGTACAGAGCTAAACAAAGAATTTTCACCTGAGGAATATCGAATGGCAGAGAAGCATCTAAGGAAATGTTCAATATCCTTAGTCACCAGGGAAATGCAAATCAACCATCAAAACAACCCCGAATTTACCTTATCCCTAACCTAGAAACACACATATAGGCGATCTGGGAGGACTCTGGCCACAGTTGATTTAGAATCCATCCTTTTAAAAAAAAAAAAAGGCTAACTTGCTTGTCTGGCCCCAGCAGAATTGAATGTGCTTAATCCTGTAGAGACTTGATGCCCCAGAGAAAAGGGATGCCAGTGCATGTGGGAGGACAGTGTCAGAGCGAGTGCAATGCTTTGAGAAACTATGGGACTCTTGGCAAGTGGACCAAGTAAAACAGAGCCAAATAAAAATGAGTATTATAAGACATTGCTCCTATTCCATCTCATGCAGTGCTGTTTGGCCTTGGATGTAGCCCTCTGCTTAGCCAAGCCATTGCACTGCTACATCTTGTAGTGCTTTGTCCTTGGATGAAAGGACCTGTGTAAGGAGAGGGGATAACATTGTTTCTTCAGGTAACATGCAGTTCAGCCTAATATACACTCTCTCCCAATTACATGCTTGGACTCAGCAGTCCCTTTTCTTCTGCAGTATATTTGCTACAGCCTCTAAATCTGAATTCTTTCTTTTAAGTGAAATCTTCCTGGATAAAGATGCCAGGGTTTATAGATTAAATGGGTATATCAAATCTTCACCTTTTACCTTTTCATAGCATTATTTGTCATAACAACATAAGGAATTTCTCTAATAAATGGAATTATTTGTAAAAATACATAAAAGCTAAATACATAAAAGTGTTTGATTAAACACTTTCATGAATAAGTAATGTGGAAGTTATGATTATAAAGATTGGAAAAAAGTAGTTTGCATTTAGAAGTATTTGTTTGTTTGTTTGTTTGTTTGTTTGTTTAATCAGAGGTAGCAAAGACAAGACCTCCTGCATTCTAGACAAGCATTCTAACATTGATCTACAGCTAGATTTCCCGCCAATTATTCTTTTCAGGATAGATCTCACTAAGGAACTCATTGACCTTGAACTCAGTCTGTAAACAAGCAGACCATGAATTACACTAGACTACCTTGGAATTCTAAGCTGGGCCACTGTGTCTGCTTTTAAAAAGGCATATTAATGATTTTCTCATGGCATTTATCAGTGGTAATATGTATTATATTTAATTCATAGGTGTGCCATCTGTCTTAGCAGGCAGTGAGAGCTTCAAGGGCAGAATCCACATAAATTGGCATTGTAACATCTTTCTTTCACAGCATGATCTTCACTAAATTGTATTTGAAAGCAGAGCTATGAAAAGAATTAAGAAAAGAAAAGGCCAAGAAGGCGGGACATCATCAAGCAGATAGACGAAAAACAGAGTAAAGAGATAAATAGATTGTTAGGAGGGAGGAAAAGAAGGTGGAAGAAGTAATGTGTCAGTGTACATGAAAGAGAATCGTTGAATACACTCTATTTCTATAGGGCTTCTGCACAGTAATTCTGATGTGCAGATCATGCTACTACACAATTTAGGAAGAAAGAACGTCAACATAGAGAAAACTTCCATTAGCTTTCAATGGAAAATGTACATTTTATAAAGAGGTGCCTTTTTGTCAAACTTGAGCAAGTATAAAGTTATACATAAAGAAGGTATAAAGAAGAAAGTCCATTTACCATCACACATTCTCTGGAATGTAAAAATGAAGTTACCTTTAAAATGAGTAATTATAGCTAGACTGAAATGGCAGATGTAGATAACAGCACGGATATTTGACATTTTAAGGAGATGGTACAATACATAAATTGTAAATAAAAGAAATTTCTTTAAGTTTCAAGCAAACTTTGAGCATATTGCAATCATAATTGGGCACATTATAAAATACTGTTCATGAATATTATCAGGAAATCAATAATTTTTTCCAACATTCCAACTTAATTAATAATTAAAAATAGTTTCAAGGCCAGGTGTGGTGGCGCACGCCTGTAATCCCAGCACTTGGGAGTCAAAGGCATACGGATTTCTGAGTTTGCAGCCAGCCTGGTCTACAGAGTGGGTTCCAGGACAGCCAGGGCTACACCAGAGAAACCCTGTCTCGAAAAAAACAAATAGTAATAATAATTTTAAGATATTACTGCTTTTTGTTTTCAGTGAGAGCAGCACTCTTTGGCACAATAAGAAAACCTGAAAAAAAATATGTGGCATAGTCCATTCTTTTGAAAAAATTATCTATTCGAAATGAACTCATTTAAAAACACATACAGAAATAAAAATACAATTCTATAATCAGAAGTAGAGGAAAAAAACAGTACTCTGATTTGTGGGGTTACTAATGATGCCATGGTGAAGGGCATTTTTCTAGACAAAACCATTTAAAACAGATATGAAATATCTGTGGAGTTTGGATACATGATATGCATTTTGAAATAACTTAGTTTTAATAGCAACTAGAAATTAAAATGATTTTTTCCTGCATGTGCATGTGCATGTGCATGTTTTGGAACACATGTGCATGCATGACCACACATGTTTTTGAACACATATGTGCACAGATATGCTTCCAAACATGTGCACATATAGGTAGAAGCCAGAGAGTGATTCTTCATGTCTCAATTGATTGCTTTTGATCATAAATATTGAGGCAGTTTCTCTCAATTCAAAACTGGGGATCACTTGTGGCTGTCTCTGGCTTTTTGAGCTTACAGGAAAGCCACATTCTCAGGATTTATTTAATTTCTGTAGATTCAAACTTGAGTCATTATATTTATATGGCATATTCTTTACCAGTTGAGCTCTCTCTATAGTCACAAAATGTCTCTTTCAATGTTTCTGTATTCTTACTCTTCATCTCTGCCCTTTCTAAGTGTCTTTGTCTCTTCCTTTGGCTGTTCTCTATATCTGGGCTTCCCTTTGTCCCTTTCGCTCCCATTACTTGTTCTCTCTCTATGTCTTTCTGTTTGACTTTCTGTCTGCCTCTGTCTCTGACTCTCTCTTTCACTCTAATGGTGATGGTTGAGGTGATGGTGGTGGTAGTAGTGGTGGTGTTTGTGTGTTTGTGTGTATTTGTTTGTGTATGTGTGTTTTGTGTAGTGGGATTATGGCAATATGGTTATTATATGTGATTTTATGTGTATCATTTCATCTAGTATTCATATTAACAGTGATAATCGTTAATAAGTACCAAATGCTATATTTCTTTCATACTTTAAATTGTTGTTTTTCTTTTTGGACCATAATGATACTGCCACTGTTTCCTTACAAGGACACTATTTTAAAATAGCAGTTGCAGAAGCCATTAGATACTATAAGTCAAATGAAAGTCACTTAAGCAGAATAAGTCCATTACTTGAAAAATCTATATAAATGAGTTATTTGCAGGTGTAATATTGGGCAGTTACAGAATCCCAGAGTGCTATCTGGGATCTTTACTTATTTTTAATGTATAGTATGAATGTTAGTAATTCTTCTCTTATGTTATTTTCTGCCTGGATCTGCAATCGAAATTGGTTATAGCAACTGTTTTGTTTTCTATTTTATTGCATGATATTCATTAAATAACAATAAGATAATTAGATAGGAAAGACACTTTGTCTTTTAACTAGTCTATTGATTTGTAATCTCATTATCTTATCCATTCAACAGATGCTCATAAAGTGATTACCATAAAATTACTTTTTATTCCCTAATATTTTCTGTTCTTAGTGGGAATTAGCACAGCTTTGCTCAGAGTTGCCTCTTTTCTTATCATCTACCTTATTTATGACATGACATACCCACTTGCCAATCTATATTAACTATAAGCTGTTACTTAAGAAGACTTTTTATGGCCTACTTGGTGGTAATAAAATAAATAATAGCATTCTTCAATAAAAAAATTGTCCCTAATTTCCAGAGCAGCATTTTATACTTTGTGGATTGAAGGCATACCCAGCTGCATCTAAAATTTTTCAATATCTGAGACGTGACTGCTGTTAACTACTAGTCTCTACAAGAAAAAGCAAAAAGAAAGCACAGAAGTCATCAATACTAATAAGCCTAAACACTGGATATTTGATGAAACAATAAACAAAACAATATGAAAATAAAAATTCCAGTGGCTGAATATAAAAAATTACAAAGTAACAAGTTTGGGATTTGAAATGGCTTAACCACTTGAGGCCAGGCCTTATCACCTGAATCTCACTTAGAAAAAGGAGAAAATCAATGCCTACAATTGGTTTTCCAGCATATAGTTGTTCACTATAGTATCTGTGGGCATGCACACACGTGCACGCGCGTGCACGCAGAAACACACACACACACACAAACACACATACACACTACATTAAAGAAATATAAAATTTAAGTTATTTTGTAATAAATATAAGGACAATGATAGCAAGAAAATCTCCTACAAGCATACAGATAGTAGCAACTATGAGTTTATTAGGACTATAATTAATAAAAGATAAAAATTGTTTCAACAACCATGGAAAACACTAAACAAAAAAATGTAAGCAATGAAATAGTTACTTTCATGTCCCTCCCAATTATTTCATTTTAAATTGAAGCATCTGTAATCAGAGAGCTGAAAGACAGAGACAGTCTGTTCAAGCAAATTAAGTAATAATAAAACTGTCAAACTCTGGTATGCAGAAGTGGTACCTGTAAAGTGTAAACTAAAGAAAGCTTTGCTTGTTCTTATTTTTTGTTAGTAACTTTGATCTATATAGTTTTGCAATTAAAACTATAGGAATGCTTGCACATAGATTTTTGAGCATCTAACTGAGAAATAATTAACTTACAAAAGGCATTAAATAAATGTTGCATGGTGAGCTTTTCTTTTCTTGACATACTTTACTGATAATAAGAATAAAAAGAAGAATATTAAAGGGTGTTCTGAAGTAGCATTTCAAGTGTCAAATGAAAGTAAAAAGGAAGTGGGCATATAATATAGAGAAAAGAAAATTAATATGTAAAAAATTCAAAAATTATTGACTATTAAGACATCAATTACAACAAGAAATGTGTGGTCAAGACTCTAACCTACCATGAAAGAAGCCACTTTTCTTCAAGAGATTTTTTTTCTATATTCTTTGTTTACATTCCGAATGCTTTCCCCTTTCCCAGTTCCCCCCTCACCATATGTCCCCTAAGTGCCCTTCCCTCTGCCCTTTCCCCAATCACCCCTCTCCCATTTCTCTGTTCTGGTACTCCTCTACGATACTGGATCAAGTCTTTTCAGGACCTAGGCCCTTTCCTCCCTTCTTCTTGGGAATCATATGATTAGCTAATTGTGTCTTGAGTATTCAGAGCTTCTGGGCTAATTAATATCCACTTATCAGTGATTGGATTTCATGTGTATTCCAAGAGATGTTGATATAAATGAAATTGATACAGAAAATTTTGATGTAAGATAGTAAGATATGGCAAACCAAGTGAGTGAATGGAAGCATACTCTCTTAGAAAAGACATATAAATATGTACACAAACACATTCACACACAGGCACACACACATGCACACACAGGCACACATAGGCACACACATGTGAACTCACACACAGGCACATACACATGCACATACACACATTTCCACAGACATTCACACACATGCACATACACATGTACACACATGTACATACATGCACGCACATGTACACAAATATGTATATGTCGAAATTTTCTATTGCACTTTGATCACATTCATCAATATCCCTAAAATCCTTCCCTATATATTTTAAAACCACCAATTTTTGTCTTCATATTTTCAAACCCATCAAGTCCAATTTGTACTGCTGAGTTTCTCTTGTGTTTGGGGCCATCCTCCACAACATGGCTGGCCTATCAGTTTCACACCCTTAAGGAAAGCTATCAATTACCAATAGTTCTTCAGCTAATAGTAGAACGTCATGTCCAAATACCCTTTTCATGCTTTTGTTGTTGTTGTTGTTGTTGTTGTTGTTGTTGTTGTTGTTGTTTTGGTTTGGTTTGGTTTGGTTTGGTTTGGTTTGGTTTTTGGTCAGGCTTGATGTTGTATAGTTTTCTGCATGGTGAGTTAATTATCATTAAACAAGTCAGTTAATACTACGCCACTTTACAAGAGCAACAATAGTAGTTTCTGCTCTAAGGTCTATATGTCCTCTCTATCCTCTTGATCTGGTATTGAAAATGGTACCAATTTTAGGTTCTAATTGTGGAGCAAGCTTTAAATCCAATCAGAAAAGGTTTGGATTCACCCATGGTATCTGTGCCATTATTACACTAGTGGGGATGTCTTGCTAGACCAATAGATCATCAGTTTTATCACTGAATAGCAGTGAAGATTACTTTCCTCTTCTAGCAGAGTACAGAGAACCTTCCTGTACTATGGACGTTAGGAAGTCAAGGAGAAGCTTCCATGTTAGTRTCAGCTTGATTTCTACATGTTTTATGGCTCAAATATGTGGTATGTTCAGCAACTGGATCTTACTGTGAAGCTCTACAGCAGCATTTTCAACCTGTCGGTCACTACCACTTTGGCAAACTTCTATCTCCAAAATTCTTTACATTATGATTCATAACAGAAGCAAAATTACAGTTATGAAGTAGCAGTGAAAATTTTATGGTTGGGTATGAACACAACATGAATAACTGTATTAAAATATCACCACATTAGGAGGGTTGAGAACCAGTGCTCTAAAGAGTAAGGAAGTGCAATGGCAGTAGTCTGTGATATTTGGAGGTATAGAATGTAAGATCACATTAGCTGATGATTGCAATAGAGATAACCCACTACTGGAACTTGGCTTTTGTTTTTGGTATCCTGTTGTGTATAACTGAGCTATTGTTACCCAATTACAGGGAGCTTTCCTGGAACTCTTTTATATGCATATAAAAAGGTTATGCTATAAAATGTTTTTTGACATCTTTAGGGTTACCTCTCCCACCCTGTATTCATTTTGATTTTCTCACCATTTAGCTGATGTTGTTCCATTTTCACTTTCTACCCATTATATCACCATGTTCTGTCTTCCTCCTTGTCCATTACTAATATTCTGACCTTTGAACATGTTGCAAATGAGACAATATATCTCATAATTCAAAGCTCAATCTACAAATGAGAGAAAACCTGCCATATTTGGCTTTCAGGAACTGGATCATTGCACTCAGAATTCATGGGTCCAATTCTATCCATGTACATGCAAATGTTGTAATTTAACTTTTCTTCTCATCTCAATTATACAGATATATCAGATTTGCATTAAATACTGATACATTGATGGGCATTTAGGCTTTCTATGTCTTTGCCATTATGAAGCAGAGCAGACAAACATGCTTTTACAATTAGTAAGATATTGAAGTTTTAGGATGCATGCCAAATAGGGGAATGCACGTAAAATATTTTACAAATGACAATATGGTACATGGAGTTACAGCCATGTTTCAAAATTAACTACTGCTGTAATTATTCCTTAAAAGTATAATGTAAGATGAGAGAAACAGAGAAAACAACTCTTTCTTAAAGCATCATTATAGAATCCTGCCTTACAACATTTGAATAATGATTTTTTTTGCATAGGTGAAGGTTTCTCTATGATTCACTTGTATAATTAATAGTATGTGAAGCAAAATGATTATAAATTTAGACACCACACTACTAAAGTATGTGATCTAAGACAGATATAAAAGGACACAGACAGGACTTCTACCATGATCTTTGAAGATGAAAAAATCTAGACATGTTCTTTGTAGGACTGTTTCATTTTATGTGTGGAAGATACAAATACTATAAAGAAATCTGTATATCATCTATACATTTGAAGTTATACTGGTAACTATATTCATTTTAAGTATCTAAAATCTTTAGAAACTTTATGAAAGTTTGAAGTTAAACTTTGATTATTAAAAAATTGTGTGTTCTGGCTGAAAAGAAGTCTTAAGGGTACTGACTGCTCTTCCAGAGGTCCTGAGTTCAATTCCCAACAACCACATGGTGGCTCCCAACCATCTATAATGAGATCTGGTGATGTCTTCTGATCTGCAAGCACATATTCAGGTAGAACTTCAGAAGCACTGTTCTTCCTACTGGGTTGCCATATCCAGCCTTGATGTAAGGTATGTATGTAGCCTTATTATAAACTGCCCTGCCATGTTTGGTTCATATCCCTAAAAGAATGCATGCTCTATTCAGAAGGAAAAGGATAGAGTTTATTTGGGGGAAATAGAGAWGTTGTGGAAGGACCTGGGAGGATAATAGGAAGAGGACAGAATGTAAGGTCAGAATGTGATATATGAGAGAAGAAAAAATAAGCAAATAAATTACAAATACTGAAAACAAGGAAAAAACTTCTAGTTTGATGCTGATCTGTTGGAAAACTAGATTCATAGCATGCAGTTTACTCTCATATGGATATAAGTCACACTCTGAGACAATGGAAGTCAAAGAGCATGTACTAAGGGCTTAGGGGTGATAAAAAATTTACATTATAAATTCAGGAAAGTAGCTGGTCTAACTTCATTATATGTTGCCTTATCCAACTGAAAGTCTTTTTAAACCTAGACCTCTTTTATTTTCTACCAAAATGATTAATCGGTAACACAGAGAAAGATGATAGTTAGAAATTCACATAGAAATACAGCCATACTGACTAGATTAAATTAAAACTAATCCTACAACTAAAATTTGAATTATATGAACAAAGAAGATTCTTTATTCACTTCAAGTTGCTATAACTATTGACCCAATCATCCTCAAATTACTTATATTATGGGGAAAAATAGTGAATGAACACTTTAGAGTAATACTTACCTGTAATGTTAGCATAAACCTGGCTCAACTGAAACTAAAGTAGATTTAAAGCATAATTGTATGTGGAAATGATATTCACTGATTTTTTTTAAAAAAAAAATTCTACTTCCAATGACTTTCTGTTCTGAAACAAGTGATCTTAAGAATTACAGAGACCTGCACCTGGCCTTTCTGCTAGGGCAGACTCTTGCAGGGTCTGCCACAGTGAAGACACCAACTCTTGATCCATCCTAGATAACCCGTTACATTCAGGGCAGTGGGTAAGTACCCCTCCTACCTCTGGAGTCCCAGAGATGCTGCTGGGGGAGGACAGGACTTGCTACCCAGCAACCACCAAAACCCCTGCCCTCCTGAATACCACTCCCCTTCTGTTTCTTCCTCCCCTTCTGACACCTTCCTCCCCTTACTTCCCTATGGAAGAATGAAGAGAGGCCTGGGAACACAGGTAAGAAGAGAGTGAAGATTTACAACTTAAAGGACAAGTATATATCTTCAGCAAAATTATCGAAGAAAACTTCCCTAACCTAAAGAAAGAGATGGCCATGAACATTCAAGAAATCTACAGAACTTCAAACAAATTGTACCTGAGCAGAAATTCCTTCTGTCACATAATAATCAAAACACCAAATGCACTAAGCCAAGAAAAAAAATTAAAAAGCAGTAAGGGAAAAATGTCAAGTAACATATAAAACCAGATACACTGAAGCTCATAGAGGAGAATATGGGGAAGAGCGCTGAACACATGGGCACAGAGGAAAATTTCCTGACCAGAACACCAATGGCTTCTGCTCTAAGAACAAGAATCAAGAAAAGAGACATCATAAAACTGCAAAGATTCTGTAAGGCAAAGGACACTGTCAATAGGCCATGTGGCAACCAAAAAAATGGGAAAATACCTTTACCAATCCTACGTCTGATAGAGGGCTATTAGCCAATGTACACAAAGAACTCAAGAAGATAGAATCCAGAGAGTCAATTAACCCTATTAAAATGGGGTACAGAAGTAAACAGAGAATTCTCAACTAAGGAAACTTGAATGGCTCTGAAGCAATGAAAAAATGTTCAGCATGCTTAGTTATCAGGGGAATGAAAATCAAAACAACCCTGAGATTCCACGTCACACTAGTCTGAATGGCTCACATGAAAAACTCATTGGACAGCAGATACTGGCAAGGATGTGGAGAAAGGGGAACACTCCTTCATTGCTAGTGGAATTGCAAGCTGTAAAAACCACTCTGGAAATCAGTTTGGTGGTTCCTCAAAAAATTAGATGTAGTACTACCTGATGACCCAGTTATACCACTCCTGGGCATATACCCAGAAGATGCTCCAACATGTACTAAGGACACATGATCCACTATGTTCATAGCAGAATTATTTATAATAGCCAGAAGTTAGAAAGAACCCAGATGTCCTTACCTGAGGAATGGATATGGAAAATGTGGTATATTTTCACAATGGAATAATACTCAGCTATTAAAAACAATGAATTCATGGAATTCTTAGGCAAATTCTTAGATGGAACTAAAAAGTGTCATCCTGAGTAAGGTTACCCAATGATAAAAGAACACACATGGTATACACTCACTGATAAGTGGATATTAGTCCAAAGGCTCAGAGTAAACAAGATGCAATTCACAATCCACAGGAAGCTCAAGAAGAAGGAAGACCAATGTGGTGGTCCTTTAGTTTCTCTGAGAAAGGGAACAAAATTCTAAAAAGAGAAATTATGGAGACAAAGAGTAGAGCAGAGAATGAAGGAAAATCCATCCAGAGACTCTCCTACCTGGGGATTCATCCTACAAATATTCACCAAACCTGGACACTATTATGTATGACAAGAAGTACTTGCATAAAGGAGCCTGTTATGGTTTTCTCAGGCAGGGCCCTGCCAGAGCATTATAGAAACAGAGGCAGATGCTACAACCAACCACTAGATTGAGCACTGGTTCCCAAATGGAGGAGTTGGAGGGAGGACTGGAGGAGCTGAAGAGGTTCACAGCCACATGGGAAGAATGTCAGTGTCAGTCATCCAGATGCCTCAGGGCTCCCAGGGACTAAGCCCTCAATCAAGAGGTACACACTGTTCTAGCCAAAAGTATGGCAGAGTAATGCCTTGTTGGGCATCTGTGGGAGGAGAGATTCTTGGTCCTATTAAGGCTTGATAGATGCACCAACATGGGGAAATCGAGGGGTGTTGGGAAAGGAGCATCTTCTTGGAGGCCAGGGTGGGAAGATGAGTTGGGGGCTTTCTGGGCATGGGAAATCTGGAAAGGGTATAACATTTGAAATGTAAATGAAGAATATGTGCAATAAAATTTTAAGAAAAAGAAAAAGAAAATTCAAAAGGGACAAATAAAATTACTGCTAAAGAAAAAAAACGAATTGCAGAGATGATGTAAAATAAGATCATGTGCTCATGTTTAAGAACTTTATCTTGATGACATGAAGCCTATTTTCACTTCTAACTTAATAAAAGGCAAATAATATGTATAAAGCAGCAATTATTGGTTGAATGTTTTTAGAATTCTATCATTTGTCAAAAAAATTCAAAATTATAACTTTTCAAAATAYCCAAATAATATTTTTCTAAACATTTCACAAAACACAAATATTTCATATGTGCTTACAAATAATAAATTTTCAGTAACTTTTATCCAGTAGAGTACTAAAAATGTGATTGTGTTGTATAACAAGAAGAATATGAAAAATTCTAAAAGAGGGATTTGTTAATCATTTTTTTCCTAAAATAAACAGGAGTATTAGGTAGTATCAATTTATTTTTCAAAAAAATCAGAGAATATATTTTTTAAAAAGCTTATATTTGTATAGACTTTTTCAAAAACAGTATTTCCTTAGCATTCATACTTTTTTATTGAATTAGTTTACTTACATTTCAAATGTTGCCCCACCCCACTTCCAGTTCCCCACTCACAGTGTTCTTCACCCCATTCTCCCTCCCCTTCTCACTCATTTAATAGTCTGAATCTCTCCGTGCTCACAATACCCCTTTCTTGGGCGATCAAGTCTCTACAAGATTAGGTGCAACCTTTCCTACTGAGGTCAGACAAAGCAGCCCTCTGCTACATATGTTCCAGGGGCCATGGACCAGGTACATATGTCTTTAGTTGGTGGCTTCCTCTCTGGGAACTCCCAGTAGTCCATGCTATTTGATTCTGTTGGTCTTCCTATGGGGTCGTCATCCCCTTCAACTCCTTCAATCCTTCCCCTAACTCTAGCAAACTATATTTAAAATAACTTGTTTTAACTGTTCTGTTGATTAGTGTTGTTACTATAATTGTCAATCTGTGAATTGATTATAACATGAACATGTCACAATTCATGTGCTGATTTTTTTAAATTTGTATATGGATGTATTTTCATTTGTTTTTATACACTATATGTACAGTTTGTAAACCAATGATAAGTAATTAAGAACTAACTTTTAAAAATACCTCTACTCAGTGCACCATTTCCAAGCAGTGCAGGAAGCCAGCTATACACCCAGCAGCAAGCTAGGAAGAGGCAGCATGCACAGGTGAGTCAGCCTTGCAGAGTGGAAGATCCAATCCAGAAGCCTCTGGCAAGAGCCTTCTGGTCTCCACCTCTGGATTAGGAACACCCTCAGCCACAGAGTGCCATCTCCAAGCAGTGCAGGAAGCTAGCCTTACACCAAGCAGCCAGCTAGGAAAAGGCAGCCTGCACAGGTGAGTCCTGCCCTGCAGTGTGGAGGATCGAGTCCGGAGGCCTAGGACAAGAGCCTTCTGGTTTCTGCCTCTGGATCAGGAACACCCTCAGCCACAGCTTGCCATCTCCAAGTAGTGCAGGAAGCCAGCTATGCACCCAGAAGCCAGCGAGGAGGAAACAGCCAGCACAACCTGCATCCAGAGCTGATCAGAGCCACAGAGGAGGCTCCCAGCCACCATCTTTGCTCCAGGTTGATCAGGACAGGCAGACCACCAGGCTGCTGCCTGAGCCTAGGACCTGGGCAGATATGCAGTTCATCTGTGTGCCAGCCTGCCGTGGGTCCTGTGCCCTGCTGGGTGGTCAGCACTTGGAGAGAGTCCCCCCACCATCTTTGCTCCCTGACAGAGCAGACAGGCAGCACCAGGTTCACAGAGAAAACCCCTGGTATAACATTCCTTGGGGCAAGACACACCAGGACTCCAAAGGGACCCAAGAGGAAGGCAGCACATCAGCAATCAGTGCCAAGAGAAACCTAGGCATCCAGTGATGTGGAAATAGTTTTATGCGCTGACAGGAGGATCAAGCATCAGCCAGTGACAACAGGACCAACTAATGCCAGAGATAACCAGATGGCAAAAGGTAAACGTAGGAATTTCTAACAGAAATCAAGGCAATATGGCAGCATCTGAACCCAATTCTCCAACAATAGCAAGTGCTGGATACCCCAACACACCAGAAAAACAAGATTTGGATTTAAAATCATTGGTCATGATGCTGTTAGAGGAACACAAGAAGGACATAAATAAATCTCTTAAAGAAATCCAGGAGAAAATGGATCAAACGATAGAAGCCCTTACAAGGGAAACACAAAAACCATTTAAAGAAATTCAGGAGAATATGGGTCAAAAGATAGAAGCCAATAAGGATGAAATGCAAAAATTACTTAAAGAAATACAGGAGAACTTGAGTCAACAGGCAGAAGTCATGAAAGAGGAAACACAAAAATCTCTTAAAGAATTACAGGAAAACACACACAAGCAAATGAAGGAACTGAGCAAAACCATCCAGGATCTAAAAAGAGAAGTAGAAACAACTAAGAAATCACAAAGGGAGACAACTTTGGAAATAGAAAACCTTCTAAGGTTTCTTTCTAAAGAAATCAGGAGACATAGGTGCAAATATCAACAACAGGATACAAGAGATAGAAGAAAGAATCTCAGATGCTGAAGATACCACAGGAACCATGGAGGCAACAGTCAAAGAAAATGCAAAATGAAAAAAGCTTGTAAAACAAAACATCCAGGAAATCCAGAACACAATGAGAAGACCAAACTTAAGTATTATAGGTATAGATGAGAGTGAAGATTTACAACTTAAAGGGCCAGCAAATATCTTCAAAAAATTTTGGAAGAAAAAATTCCTAACCTAAAGAGAGAGATGTCCATGAATATACAAGAAGCCTACAGAACTCCAAACAGACTGGACCAGAACAGAAATACCTCCTGTCACATAATAATCAAAATGCAAAATGTACTAAAAAAAGAATGAATATTAAAGGCARTAAGAAAAAGACCAAGTAACATATAAAGGAAGACCTATAAGAATTATATCTGGCTTCTCACCCAAGACCATGAAAGCTAGAAGATCCTAGGCAGATCTCATGCAGACTCTCATAGAACACAAATGCAAGTCAAAACTACTAAACCCAGCAAAACTCTCAATCACTATAGATGGAGAAAACAAGATATTCCATGACAAAACCAAATTTAAACAATATCTTTCCACAAACCCAGCCCTACAAAGGATAATAGGGGGAAAGCACCAATACAAGGAGGAACTACATCCTGGAAAAAGCAAGATAGTGAACTTCTTTCATCAAACCCAAAAGAAGATAACCACTCAAATATAAAAAATAACATAAAAAATAACAGGAAGTAATAATCACTATTCCTAAATATCTCTTAACATTAATGGACTCGGTTCCACAATAAAAAGACTAAAAGACTGCATACTTAAACAGGAATTTACATTTTGCTGCATACAGGAAACACACCTCAGTGTCAAAGACAAACACTACCTTAGAGTAAAAGGCTGGAAAACAATTTTACGAGCAAATGGTCTCAGGAAAAAAGCTGGAGTAGCCATTCTAATATCAGATAAATTTGACTTTCAACCTAAAGTCATCAAAAAAGACATGGAAGGACACTTCTTGATGGTCAAAGGAAAATTCCACCAAGAACAACTCTCAATTCTGTACATCTATGCTCCAAATGCAAGGGCAACCTCATTTGTAAAAGAAACTTTACTAAGCTCAAAGCACACATTGCACCTAACATAATGATTGTGGGTGAGGTCAACACTCCACTCTCATCAATGGACCGATCAGGAAAACAGAAACTAAACAGGGATACAGTCAAACTAATGGAAGATTTAGACCAATTGGATTTAAGAGATATATACAGAACATTTCATCCTAAAGCAAAAGAATATACCTTTTTCTTAGCACCTCACAGTACCGTCTCCAAAATCGATAATATAATTGGTCACAAGACAGACCTCAACAAATATAAGAAGATCGAACTAATCCCATGCCTCCTATCAGATCATATGGAGTAAAAGTGGTCTTCAATAGCAACAAAAAAACAGAAATCCCACATACACATGGTAACTCAACAATACTCTACTCAATGATACCTTGGTCAAGGAAGAAATAAAAAAAATCAAAGACTTTTTAGAATTTAATGAAAATGAAGGCACAACATACCCAAATCTATGGGACACAATGAAAGCAGTGCTAAGAGGAAAA